>JRUX01001559.1:0-60597 GCA_001407235.2 Kudoa iwatai
ATTGGTAATAGTTTCAATAGAAAATTTTAATTTTTACGCCAAATAAATTAATTACAATTTTACGTTTGGGCACGAAATAAAAGATCTTCGGTATGTATCGTTTACGATGATTATAAATATTGTGGTATTTTAAGTTTGTGTGTCAAGCCCATTCTTATTACTTAGATAACATAATTTATCTTATTTAAATACAATTTTAAAAAAAAATTGTAGTAGTTTTTATGATTGTTATTATTATTAGTAGTAATGTAACGACTATTTTTTTATTTGTACATATCATTTATCAATATCTATGTTCATTGTGAGCCAGATCAATTTGATTTAATTGATAGAATGGTATAAGTGTTTGCAAAAATTCTAGGACACATTATCGCTCTAAGGTTTTGTGTTAAGATTAACTAGGAGAAATTTTTTGTGTTGGTGGCAACAATTGACTATAACACTTGACAAATACCAAATGAAACTCATAATAAAAAGTCTTTCAAACTTTTTTATGCATTTAAATGATAATCTAATCTCAGTAATGATTTCAAAGATAAAGTGAACAATTTTTTGCATGAAAAATGAAATGTCACAATGGATTTAATTTAATAAAAAGATATTCATTATAAAAATACAGAATTGATTGGTGTTGAAAAATTGTTTGGGGTGCTATGTGGAGCTACGTTTGAATGAAGATATATTTTCACAACTATTGTTGTCATCGTTGCTAATAGCATTAAGATAAAGTATGTTGATAGTAGCATTTTTTATAAAGATAATACTACATTTGTGTCAATAGTATGTGTGAGGAGAAAAAACAATTTAGGCTAGATAATTGCAATCTATCAGACCCCATAGTGTTGAATATCATCAAATACTTAGACTATAATAATGCAGTGAATCTTGCAGTAGTAAGTTCCAATTTTTTTTTAAATAAAGCCATATTAAAATATCAAAGAAAAGTACTAACAATATTTGATTATTTTTTAGACCAGTAAGCATTCATATGAAATTTTTCTTGAATGCGAGAATTCAATTTTAAAGAAAACGCTTTTTACCGGTAAACTACCAAATAAAAATAATCTACATATATTTAAAAAGTAGCATAAATAAATAATTTTATATTTAATATTTTATTTGTATATTTTTAGGGCATGTAAATCAAACAATATAGAAGCAATGATAAAAATGGCATTAGCCTATGTATGTAGCCATTCATATGGTAATAATAAAACTATCATTCTAAAATTATACATAATAATGTTCATACTATTCTAACATGAAATAGATTATGATCCAGAATTCAAAGAAAAAATAAGTCTACCAGAAACCTTTGAATTATTGCTAAAATTAGAAATTACTTTGTTAAAAACATATGGAATAGCTGGAATAGCACCACTATTTATTAAACCACCATGGGGTCATAATCAATGCACTAAAGCAAAAATATTTCGCTTTTTCAAATCAAATGCACGACTTTTACAAATGGATTCATGTAGAAATTTACTTGAAGTTATTTTCATTGTGGAATTTATTTGTTTTGCTATTCTCTTGTCAATTATATTTAGGATTGTCTTGATAGTTGCACTCAAATACATCTAGTAAATCTAGTATTATTTATGATAAGGCTTTGGGTAAAAATAGTCATTTCAATCTATTATCTTTTTATCATTAATATCACCATTTATAGGGATTGTATAAACCATCAGATAATAGATTTGTTGAAAAATTACAAAAATTTGCCACCGATCACTCGTTTCACACAGATTCACTCATATCATTGTGCCATTGGATGAAATACAATGCTGTAAATTTTTTAACCCATCAAACACTTTTATCAAAAAATTCATCAAAAACCAACAATTTTTTTATTGAAAAACTCAAATTAAATGCCACTAAATTTGACAATATTTCTTTATATGGATTTATAGCTGGATTCATAGTTAATGTAGATAAACATCATTCATTTCAGCTAAATACAGAAATCATTACAGTATCTTTGAATGAAAGTTTTTTTAATAAATAAATTTTCTTTTAATTAGTATATAAATAAATTTCAAAGAACGAATAACACTGTTAATGCATTTAGGATAGCTTCTGCAGCCAAACGCCTAGATAGTCTGTATCTAAAATGATTTTTGTTTTTTCATTTTAAATACAATCATACTAATTTATTAGGAATAAATTGGTTAGATTTTTTTTTGAAAATATTACAATTTTTTCTCTTGATCCAATAATTGTTCATATGAGTTTAACATATGTAACACATTACATCAGTAAACGAGCTTTTAATTGGAATTCTCTTGAATTAATTGGAATTTCAGCAATGGTACTCAGTTCAAAGTATATTATTTTCAATAATTTCAATATCTTATCAAATCTATAATGGAAACTATTAATATTAAGAACTTTTCATGAGTCTGATTCTTGTTTTGCAGTAGTTGATGCAATGTGCTGCCTTGATAACGTTGAATACATTGAAATTTATATGTAAAAGTTTAAAATTATTCTATAACAAGTAATAGCTAACTGTATAGGGCTATTGCAGAAATTTTATCTACTACTCCAGACAACCCTTACTATTTGACAATGTATGGCCCAATTGATATCATAGCAAATCAATTAAATGTATTATCACCTATTAAATTTTACTATTAACATGTTTTTTAACTAAAATCATATAGGTAAATAAACTTTTTGTTGAAGTTCTTCATTTTCTCTGTGATATTTTACTATTAGATATCACAAAAATGTGTTGGTAAAGAAATTAACTTTATACTTTTTATATTTATGATTAATTTAGTGATAAAATGACCTATATTTATTATTTCTTTATAATAACTGAAAAAATATATCCATTATCTGGTATATTACAACTATATTATTATTATTATATATTTAAAATGAAAAATCAATACAATTGTTCATATTAATCATATTTGTACCATAGTGTATTTTATTTTAACACATTAAATAATTAATAATACATTCATTTTTATTATGATTTTAATTTAATTAAGAAAATATTAATTTTAAAAAAATAATATAAGAGATACGTTGTCTATCTTTATAGAAATTAAGACTTTTCTAACATAGCTTCTTCATTAAAGTATGCACTACTTTAATAAGAATTATTTTCTAAAATAGAGTCATTTTTAAATTAATATAATTTATTTTAGAAGAAAAAAAAAATTTTTTTATAAATATTTTTGATCAGCTTTACTTACCACCACATACCTCTTATGAAGTTATATTGTATAATCATTTGATTTGTTTGTAAATATTCAAATATATTCTAGTTCAATTAAAGAAAATCTTACAACATGTGATGCAATATGGTGTATTCAACGATAGTACTCTATATAGCATTCATTTTTCTACAATAAATTTGTTTTTATCTAGTTATCTCGACCGTTGTGCAATTCTTGTAGAGCCTTCATCAAATCCATTTGTTCTACAAAATGACGCAATATTAACTGCAGTTAATGATCTTTTAGAGTTCTCATTTATGCCTGTTATCAATGAACCTAAAATAAATCTTTTAAATAATGCACGTATTACTACATACTATGTGCATTACATAGATACATTTTATATATTTCATATTTAAGGTTGGAAAACAAATCTAAATAATCAAATTACTTTTCATAACACTACTCCTACACAACAGGTCTGTACTTTTAATATTTCCGAAGATTTACAAAGTATCTAGAAGAGCACATATGGCCTATGATTCTCATATCTGTTTTAATATGCACAATAACAATTTTATTTGTCAAAAAAATTAAATTTTATTTAAATATTTATTATTCTAAACTTTTTTCATTTAATATATGCTATTTCCATTTATTATATTGCTTACTTCAAACTAGCTCCGCCATAATTTTACAAATTATATGCCACAATAACAAGAAAAATCACTCCTTTATTAACAGATATATATTTACATACTTTTCACATTTAATAAATTTATCAAAGTCTGAATTTTTTTCTAAAAGCCGTTTGTTTTTGTACAACATTTCATAATCAATTTCTTTTACTTTTAAAAATATAAATTATACCTACTTTACGCATTTTATAATAAAATTTCATTGATTTGCTAAGTAGTATACATTTTACTACCACTTCAGGTTAAAAATTGTATCACATCATATGTATTGATATCATTTACTTTTTTTATATTCACTTTAGTATTTTTATTTTTTATGCAAAACCATTTGACTAAAAATCTATAATTAATATACCTTTTTTATACAAAAAAAAAAGAAGAACGTTTGGAATGTTTTAAAAACGTAAAGAATCGTAAATATTCGATATATTATAATGACATACGATTATTTAATTTTTGGGTTGTCATGACAGTTCTATGGTACTTCATGTAATTTTTATAAAAATAATACTTGAATTTTGTTACTATTATTGATGAATAAAATAACTCCATTCTTAACTAATTAGTTATTATTAAGTGACAAAGAAGTTTAAAATGAGCTTTTTATACAAACTTAAATCATGTCTTAAATATGAAATTATAAAAAAAGCTATTTAATAGTATAGAAAAAAAACTATGAATATCTCAATAATAGTAGTAGTTTTATAAGCACATAAAAATAACACATATATATAGAGATAAATAAGTATAATTTATTGTTTTATTCATAAAAGTAGAATCTGTAATCTAATTAATTAATTAAGCAATTAAAAATTCAATTAATCTTCTTTAAAAACTTTTGAATTAATTCATTAACAAAGTAATTTAGTTATTTTCAGCCTTAATAAAAAAATCACTCAATATTACATGTATATAGGAATAAACCATTTTATCAGTTACTTATAGACCTACATATAATGAATAACTACAGTTTAAAATAAACATACTATCAATATAACACACTTTATAGTTTATCTTTTAAATAATGTTTAGCTATCATTAAATACTTAATTCAATCGTATAATTGTATTCTATTATAGTTTTAGTTTTACCATGGTAACAGTATAAATAATAATCTATTTAACTTAAAAATTAACTGATATAGTGAAAGAATGAAAAATAAAATATAACCATGTTATAAAATTTACAAAAATGTATATTAGCAATATCATACATCATGTAAAATATATCAAATACAATATATAACAATTTTTGCCGCTAATATAGTGGTATAATGGTCATTTAATTTTTTTTATTGATCAAATAAAATAATGTAATTACCATGGAAATAATCCAATAATTAATTGTTAATAAAGTATTGAATTTAGCATTAGTATATTTCAAAAGTTAACATTGTTATTATTATGAATTTAATATATAAAGATATTTTAGAATATTGAAGAGAAAAAACATTATTATTATTATTATTATAAAGTAATATATACTATTCTGTAGAATAATATTGTTAAAGTATATATATATTTTACAAAAAATATTATTTTTTTAAAATTAAAATGAATGATTAAAAATTTTTAATGTCTAGAAAGTATTTACGAGAATAAAATGCAGGAAAAGGAATAACCAAACAAAATTTATCATCTACAATTATATAAATATAATATAGTTTTTCAACCATATCCGCTAATGATTAAACATCATTTTGTACATATCTCAAACTATGAGTGTGTAAATATATAGAAAGAGGTTTAAAAGAAGTGAACTCTTATCGGCGATATTTATATTTACGAAATTGAAACCATAATTGAAACACACCATTCTCAAATTGACAGACAAGATTTGAGTGGTCACCAACATCCCATTCACCATCTACAATCTTAAATGCTATATCCTAGTAAGTGGATTTTAATTAATTATAGCATGAATACTGTATAATAATAATAAGATTTACTTCATAAGGTGGCCCTCCAGAAAATTTTATTATATTATAATCAGGATTATCAGGACATGCAGTCTTAAAATAGACGACAATTGTATGTACAATAAAAAAAATATGTTTCTATTTACCACAGAATAGCTTGGAGTTTTTGTTGGATCTAATAAATTAGGATAAAATATCTACAATAATATTAAAATAAGTAAAAAAATTGCAACAAAATACATTAAATTTGTATCCTTGAATTATTTTAGGAGGTGGATTGTCAACATCGTAATGAGTTTGATTATATTTATTCCATTCAAATCCCTACATTAATATACAAATTGTAAATATCATTATTAGTTTGTTGATCAATTTACAGTATTAATTTTATTGAAATATTTTGGCTTAATAAGAGTATAATGTGTGGCTATTCGATTCTTATCCTAAAAAAAGTTAACAACTTGTAAAATGATGTGGTTATTATCATACTTGGTCTTGAATAAACGATTCTTGATTAAATTCTTCTTCATCTTCTTCCATTTTTTTGCACATCTCTTCATTATATAGTTTTATAGACTTTTTATCCTATATAATAACAAAATAGTTGATAATTAAGTAATGAATATATTACATCAGCAACTTTCGACCCATTTAAAATATAATCTTGTTGTTTATTCTATTAAATTATATAAAATAAAACATTAAAGGCAATTTACAAGTTCTCTATAATATGTTTCCCTATCAAAAACATCAATCTAAAAACATTATAAATAATTCAATATTTTAGTAGAAAAAAAATTTAACATTTTTATTTAATTTAGAAAATGAAACTAGTATGGGGCTGTAGCATTCACTCATGTATGGCTCTCTCTCTTTCATAATGGTATAAGTAAAATTTATTATGATTTGAAAGTACGTGTAGATTTTACAAGTTCTTCAACATGAAATGTATGAAGATCTGACGAAAAACTATGATTTAAATTAATATAGACACAATAATTTATGACATACTCATTATCAGTTTTGTCTCCTTTTGTGTGGCTGTTCTAAATAATAAATAAATACTATTCTAAAGCAATAAATTTTCTATAAATAGTAAACAATCGTACTTGCGTGTGCTTTTTAATTATACGCTCTTCAAAAATTTTTTTGTACCGTTCAGTAGTAGATAATGCAGAAATTCTAACTTTAAGACGCTTTAATACCGATTCCCAATAAGCTAAAACTTAGCTGTAGAATGTTTGCTAAAACAATTCATTCTACATACATGTGTCCATGTTTGATTGTTTCAGTTTTTCACATTTTTCATTAACTTGAGTTTGCAAAATTTTTAATTGATCAATTGTTTTACCATTAAAAATTTTTTCAATATCTTTTATCGTTGCCTTTTGATTCGAATGTTCTACAGCGTGACGGCTCCTCGATTTAGCTGGCAAGTGTTTATCTTCACATTTTTTGTCACTAATTTTTTGTTCAATTACACACAATAAATCCTATAGAATTTTTTTTAGGTTTTAATATTGAATCAATACATATAATGTGATCAAAATATTTTTAAAACAATAATATACAGCTAGAAAGTATTAGGTGTAAAAAAATGTCTTTTGAAATATTTCAATTTATTTAATTTTACCATAAAAACATTTTTAATGTCTATACAAAAAAAATTAAGTGTTAATCAAATAATTTTTTAAGTACTTAATTTATCTTTTACATATTTACTGCTCAATATTTCAAAAATTAAAGATTATTTTATTAAATTTTGGTTTAAAGTATTATTAGTATAGCATCGAATTTACATGAAAAACATTTAATCAATAATATATTAGCTTTTTATAGAAATCAACTTCATTTTTAATCAAAAATAAATTACATTCCAAAAACATAAATTCTTTTCAATATCAAACTTTGTATAGAGCTGAATATCATACTTCAAATTTTCCAAGTCTTCCAAGTTAAGCTCCTACATAGAATTTTAATTCTAAAAAGCGTAAAAAAAATATTAATCACATTGACTAATTTTATAGGTTCAATCATTTTAACTTTTAATGATAAATCTTCACTAATATCAGTTCCATCACCTTGTAATATATCTTCATGGATGAAAGATGCCAAAAGATCAATTGGTTGCTCTAAATTTTAATTTTTTGCTGTTAAATTACTTACATACTATCATTTTATTAATAATTTAAATTTTTTCGAAAAGAAAATAGTTTTCAGGTTTTTAAGAACATTAAATGAATTAAAAATAACTTAAAATCTTTATTCTATATGATTTCTGTCAGTTAATATTATTTACTCATTAATTATACCCATTACACAAGTATATATAATTTACATGTTTATTATTCTTAATCTAATAGAGACAATTCTTGATTTATTTTTTTAAAAAAAAATATTTCTATAGATAGTATTTAATGGATTATGTATTAAACTATAAATAAAATCAAAAAAAATCTATAAAGCTCCTATAAATTTATAAAAAATACGCCTTCCATTCTTTATTCTAATTCTTGAACGCTCCTTTGCTTTCAAATATTCAAACTATGCATTTAAAAAAAATTTTTTACTATCAAAATTTATCAAATAAACAATCACCTCTTTTTCTTTAGACTTGTAATGTTCATAATATTCTTGTTCTTTTTTTCTAAGTTGTTCATCCTTAAATTATATAAAAAATAGTTAAAAAGTTTAATTATATGACTTATAAAACAACTACTTTTTCATTCTGTTTTAAAAAAAGTTCTTTTTCTCGTTCCTATTGTCAAAATGCTTTAGATACCACACACGTTGATCTATTAAAAATTACTTTTCTACGTTGTTTCACTTTTTCCAATTCAATCTAAATATTAGACATTACTTAATAACTTTTATCAACTATTCTACTAATGTTTCATGTCGTTTTTTATCCAAAATATTTTTTCTTGTCTCAGAATCTAGTTCATTTAATCCTTGCTTATCTAATTTCTTTTTAAAAATAAAAAATAATAAAAATATATCAAATTACTTTTTTCCATATAAAATTTTCAGTTTTATTTGATTGGTTATTGCTGTAATTCATTTTTTGGCTCAGGTCAAGCGTCCTGAAATCCAATTAGAGATGCGCCTGCGCGTCATGACTGATGAACCCCGTGAAGATTCTAAAAAAAATATTAAACTAAATGAATCTACAGTAACTAATTTCTTGTTATTAAAATTAGTTAATTGATCATAAAAGATGTTAGATTTAGTAGCTGAATTGGCTAGAAAAGAATCTGTTGTTTCCAAATCATTTGTTGGAAATATTCAACGATCAGTTCCCACATTTCAAGCCACTAGTAAAGATACAATTCAATATGATGATTATATTCCAAAAAATACATTCAAAAAAGTATTTTTACTTTAAAAATGATATTATTTATTATATGATTATATTGATAATGGAATGCATATAAATATAGATTGTTGCAAACACTGGTAGATTTTTGAACAAAAAATCAATAAAACAACTTGAACATTTTCCTCCAAATGAAATTGATAAAGATATAGGAGAATCAGTAGTTCCATTAGAGGATAGTACAGATAAGTCTATCGATCAAAAACTCATGGAAAGTAGAAGAAAACTTGAAGAAAAATCAAGACTATATGAACAACTACAAGAAGGATTACTTAAAGGTAAATCAATTTATCATTATTTAATTAAACAAATTCTTATGTTTTATAAATTTATTTTTGCAAAAATACTTTAATTATATTTTAATTTTTCTTCCCTAGCATTTTTTGTCTATTAAACAAACATTGTAGTAGTCAATTAGTACTATAATTGTGAGTGTGTCATTTTTTTTAAACTTTATTTTATTGTACAAATATATTAATATGTAATAGGATACTTAGCTTAATAAAGGTTGCTATTTTATATTAAATAAACAAGTTATTTCTCTTTTTGTTCACACAATGTTATAAATCTCATGCTCTATTATTGAAATTATATAGTAAAATGTTTGCATTTAAATTTATTAATCTACATGCAGTAAGGGATTTTATTTAAGTTTTTAAAAATGAAATCATTTTCTATTACATTAGATGAGCGAGATAACACTACTGGGGAATATCATTATTTGGTTGATTTTGACTCAATCGCCATTGCAAATGCCGAAAAAAAAATTGAACAAAAAAAGTATTACTTTAATTTACATTTACATTTTTATTTTTTGTTAGAATATTACTTGCAAAAGCTGCTGAACTAGCTGAAGCTGAATATTTTGATAAAATGAAAGAAAAATGGCTCAAAAACAAAGCCAAAAAGAAACTTGTAGAACATTACCAAGATGTTATTGATGGAGGTACACTTTTATTTGTGGGATTATCCCACCTTTTTAATAAGAAAAATTATAATCGATAAATCACTTTACTAAGCAAACAAATGTATATTATGTATTTATATTAAGTCTTTTTAAAAAAAAAGATTTTAAAAATATAAAGTTTATTCATAATGTTGAAAATAATCAGATTTAATTTGTATTCATTATATAACTATATAAAAAAATGAAAATTAATCAAAATATTTAATATTTTTTTGTAAAAGATAGTTGATATTTTAAATTAAAATGTATTTTTATAAATTATAGCTTTGTAAATAAAAACTTAAGCACTGTATTTTATTCCTATTTAGTAATTTTACTCTATATTATTTATTTTTATAATAGCTTAAATAATTAAGATTAATTTTACTTTATAATTGAGCTTTCTTACTTAATTTTTACATGTATTCTGACTCCTTTATAGAGGAAGATTTTACTTTAAGTAAAATGTAGCATTGAAAATAAACTAAAACATACTCTTTGTATAATTATTGAACAATATCATCCATGATTTACAATAGATTTTTTTTTAATCAACATTCCTGGGTAATTTCTTGGAAAAGGCATATATTTTAATATATAAGGATAACACTACCAACATTTAATAATATTAAAAATATGTTATTCTTGGCTAATCTTTTATTACAAAATAAATCAATAAAATGGTCATAATTTAGAATTAAAAGAACATGGGCCTGCCTATTTTTCATTTTCAACGGATGAAAAAGAAAGAGAAGCCCAACTAGATATGCTTAATCAATTACGATCAAAAACAGTTACAGAACGAGAAAAATCTGACAAAAAATTACAAATAAAACAAAATGCTCTTCAGAGACGCCTAACAGCTATACGGAAACGTAGAATTGCATCTAAAGATAATGTTATGGAACACAACGCACAGGACTACAAACCTACTACAATCACCACCCTAACCGAACCATGTGACCAGCAAGCATCCGATCAGCCTCTTATCGATAATGTAATAGACAATTTTTTAAAGCAACAGAAAAATCAACATAACAATCAATAACAAATCAAATTTATTGAATTATTTATAGTGTGAATATATTTTATAGTATTGTTATATTGCGTAGTTTTTTATAGTTTTCAAAATCCCATATTTTCGGTAATTTTCGTATTTATATTCATTGTATATTCATGGTAGAAGGTACTTAAATTGCTTTTAGATCATAAAATCATTTAATAAAATGATATAATATTTTTTTGTTAGAGGCTATTAAAGTAGCTAGTAAAATAATCCGAGACTCCAATGGTTTGGTTGTTCAAAACTATAATAATATTGTATTACACTCTTGTCACATTTTTGTAAAATAAATGAAATCTATGTTTTCTTAGGTTTTAAGTGAACTAAATCCACTACATTTAGAAATCATTAGTAGACAAGCAACAATCAATATAGGTACTCAGTTATTGATTACTATGAATGGATTTACTTGTTATTTACATAAATGAAATAATTATAATAATTAGGTACCATAGGACATGTAGCACACGGAAAGTCAACAGTTGTTAAAGCTATTTCAGGTGTTCAAGTAATTCTTATATTGAATTAGACATCTAATTTGTTAAAAATACATTTCAATAGACTGTACGTTTTAAAAATGAACTGGAAAGAAATATTACAATTAAACTAGGTTATGCTAATGCTAAGGTATATTTATTTTAAAATAGAATATGTATATTTGTGTAATTTTATTAATCAAATTTTCTTTGTTTCCAATTTTAGATATATAAATGTGACAACAAAGATTGTCCACCACCCGGATGTTACTGTGCAAGAGGTAGTGCCCATCCAGATGTTTTTCAATGTACTCGTTCAGGCTGTACTGGTAGTTTTACAATTGTTAGGTATTTTCCTAAATGTGTCTACTATCTTTAAATGATAGTGGCTATTAGATGCACAGTTTTTTAATTTACTTAGACATATATCATTTGTTGACTGTCCTGGTCATGATATTCTTATGGCTACTATGCTTAACGGTGCGGCTGTAATGGATGCTGCCTTACTTTTAATCGCTGGAAATGAGACATGTCCCCAACCTCAAACTGCTGAACATTTGGCAGCTATTGAAGTGATGAGATTAAATCATCTTATTATACTCCAAAATAAAATTGATCTTATTAAAAAAAAACAAGCGGAGGAACAATATGCTCAAATATTACGTTTTATAAAAGGAACTGTGGCTGAAAATTCACCTGTGATTCCTATTTCTGCTCAGTTTGGTTATAATATTGATGCTGTATGTGAATACATTGTGAATTGTGTTCCTGTACCTATGAGAAATTATCAAGGGCCTGCACGTCTAATTATTGTCAGATCTTTTGATGTTAATAAACCTGGATCAGAAGTTGATGAACTTCAGGGTGGTATTGCTGGTGGTAGTATACTACGAGGTATATTGTATGTTGGTCAAGAAATTGAAATACGTCCTGGTGTCATATCAAAAGACAATAAGGGCTATTTACGTTGTAAGCCTATTCTTACAAAAATTGTCTCTTTATATGCAGAAAAAAATGATTTACAATATGCTACACCTGGAGGACTCATAGGTAACAATTCTTTTTATTTAACTACTCAGTATGTTTTTTTTAATTATTTTTCCTCTATAACAGGTGTTGGTACTACAGTTGATCCTGCTCTATGTCGTGGAGATAGAATGGTCGGTCAAGTATTGCATGACATATTTAAATATAGCTCTACATATATTTTTTAAGTTACTTGGTGAAGTTAATTCTCTACCAAAAGTTTATTCTGTCATTGAAATTAACTTTGTTCTACTTCGACGATATCTAGGTGTCAGAACAGAAGGTGATCAAAAAGCTGCAAGAGTAATTTTGATATCAACTATAATATATATTTTATAACGCATTTTTCAGATAAACGGACTTAAAAAAAATGATAGTCTGCTAGTTAATATCGGGTCATTATCAACCGGTTGTAAAGTAGTTTTTGCTAAAGGTGACTTGGCAAAGCTTTCACTTACACAGCCAGTTTGTACAGAAATTAACGAAAGAATTGCTTTAAGTAGAAAAGTAGATGATCACTGGAGGCTGATCGGATGGGGATCAATAATATCCGGAGGAGAAGTGGAAACACTGCCAGCGTCATAACCATTTTTTGAATTATTCTTACAATATCTTAAAATTAACACCCTGTCTATATTTATTATTAGTTTAGGAGAACAAAACTTATTATATTTTAATAGATTATTAATTATTAGAATATTTCTTACTATTTCATTAATTATTTTGAGGCTGCAATATAATAAAGTAGAGGGAGTATCTATTTATTTTTTTTATTATAAACGGTGGTATATTCATAATCATTTAGTATTATAGTTCAAAATTATTACAATAAACTAATTTTAGCATAATGTTTATGTCAATAGGTAGCAATTTAGCGTACTAACCATACTTATCCAAGAAAATACCACACAATGCATATAAATCTGATTGAGAACTAATATTTATGTGAAATGTTAGTTATTTAAATAAAATCATTATTACTACTGACATAAACTAAAATGATCATTTTGTATGGATCGAGTATAATTCAAATAGAAGAGAATAGGAGACTGATTAATGAAAAAAATAGCCTTAATTAAATGATGCGATTAATAAACATCTAACAAAATTCAGTCAATCTTTTCAATTTTTGTAAAAAGTAAATTTTTCTTGTTAATAATGTAATTTAATCAAGTATTTTTAAAAAAATTTAAAGTATACATATGTTTATAAATCAAATTTACAAAATAATAGCTAAAGATCACTTTTTAGACGAGCCAAATGAAGAAAACCCCATAACACGCATCATTTCTTCTTTTTCATCATCCATTCCCATGTGGATATCTTCTTCGAATTGTTTTTTTTGTTTTTCTTTCATTAATTTTTTTTCTTGTCTTCTTTGTTTCCTTTCTTGTTCATTCTAAAACAACAGTAATAATTATAATAATAAATTTGACCTATATACTTTAGCTTTTGTAGCAGCAATACTTTCATCAAGATCGTATTCTTTTTGGACCATATCTCTTTCTTGATTTTTCTTTTTAGTTATTGCTGCAATACGTGATTTCACTTGATCAACAGATGATCTTTCTACTTTCATTGATATGCCGAGATTAGCCTGATGTTTTTTACCATTTATATGATCAAGAAAATTGCTAGAATCTCGAAGAGAACAATCGCACACATCACAATAATATCCACCATCAGCCATGGAACCAACAGTGGAATTAATAACAAAACTTTTCCCTACTTGTTTTTCTAAGTCAACAAGATATTCTCTTGCTTTAAGTATATTAAGTAAGGGTTTCTCAGAAGGATCATCACTGTTTGGTGCATTATCAACTGGTAGTTTATGATTTTTGATGCTAGCTTTTCCAGCTTTTATTTTTTCTTTCGATCTCATCTGAGCTTTCATATGGTACTCTACTAGGTTCCATTTTCTTCGAAAGCCATCATCTTTTCCATGTACATTCCCACCTTGGTTATTCATCGAATACGGCCGTAGTTGTGCGCGAGCAATTCAAACATGGGTAGTAGCAGAGGTCGTTATAGAATGTATAAACGCAATGATATACATGCAAAAAATACTCCAAAACAATCTAAAAATGTTGAAAAAATTAAAGTTAAACTTTATGAAAATTAATTATAGTTTTATTGGTTAAATAGGAAGATGAGGTTGCAGCTGCTGCTGTTTATCAAGATTATTTGGATACTTTTGCTGACGATAGCGAAACTGTTACATCAGATGCTATTTTAAATCCAACATCTTTTGTGAAGGCTGGATCAGAAATGACAGTTGATGAACATGAAAATAACAGTAATATTTTTGAATATTTCTATTTTTAAACTTTCTTTATAAATCTATCACACTTTAAATGAGACTATAGTAAATTTAATGAAGAAAAAAATATTAATTACATTTCAAATATAGATATAGCTAAACATGCGGACTTTAGCAATGATATTGTACCCATACCATGTAACTCTACATTATCTGGTGATAATTCTTCTAATTTTCTAATTGGTGCTATTGGTATGTTTTTATTTATGTTTTAAAAAAGGTTATATTACATTATATTAAGGTTTTGTTGGTAAGGAAACTCTAGAAAAATATAAAACTGACCTTGAGATGGTAACTCATATTCAAAATATTATCTTTGAGGGAATGTAATCTATTTATAACTTTTAAACTAGTTTCAACCAAAATCTGGTAATGTAAAAACAAAAAAAATTAAAAGCAATTTAGAATTATTTAAAGAAGAACTAATGATGTAAATTTTTTATCATTTTAAGTGTATCATCGCTGTATCAATATCAATACATGTAATCTTACTAAATTCTACATATTACTTTTGTGTATAACTATTTCATTCAGTTTAATAATAAAAATATTATTATTAATAATAAATGTTTGATTATTGTAATCAAAATCTTATTGAACCATTATCATTTTTCATATTACTTTTTTCTTTCATCATCGTAAAAATTTATCTGTATAAAGGCTATGATACGTGATGCATTCTAATTTTATACTTGTATTTAATTATTTATTTTAGGAAACACTCACTTGATAAAAAGTTAACTAATAGCAGTGATGGAACCAAATCATTAGAAAATTATTGTATATATTAATTTCAATTAAAAAAATCTAATAGAATGTAATTCTCTTTACTAGCTAATATTTCAACTAATATACACGTCGGCAATCTACATCTCAAGGTATATAGATCTATTTTTATGGTACTATGATAACTGATATATTTTCTACTGTAGACGGTGGAAGATGATCTAGTACAATTGTTTGGAAAATTTGGTTCCCTTGCAAATGTTAAAATTATGCAACCACGCTCGAATGATGATAAAATAAGGACACATGTTTTCGGTTTTGTTGCCTTTATGAAAAGAGAGCATGCTGTCAATGCACTCAGACATCTAGATAGTATTTACTTTACTTTTATCCATCATACATCATCATTTTTTTGGTTTAAAGCTAGTTTTTTTGTTAATTTTCTTTATTTATCAAGAATATCGTCTTCATGGTTTGCCTATTAATCTCGATTGGGGACGTCCTCTTACTTCATTTCCTGATATTCCTTTTTTTATTTGTAAAGATCCGTGGCAACCGAGTTCGGAAGATACTTCACGAGTTACCATGGTAATAAATTATTTTATTGTTGTAATTATAGTGATGTAATCGTAGGATTTACCTGATGAACAAAATGATCAGATAAAAGTTGTTGAAATAGCAGCACCAACATCGATGTAGCCAATTGTTTGAGAATTATTATCTAAATATGGATATAGATCAACGCTTAGACGTATACATACAATGTGTGAATATGTGATTAATTATGGGCTTCAATTTGAATTAATGATAATATCACGTGAATATCACAATCGAGATTTTAAGTATTGAATTCCAAAATAATACACACATAATATCATGGGAATCTCTAAAAATGTACATATATGTTTAGGTTTCTTTATGATACGGATTCAGTTGATTATTATTACTATCGATGGAGATTATTTAGTTTATTGAAAGTAAATAAATATAGTTATTAAATGCTGATAGCATTACTACTAAATGCTTCTGTTCATTTACTTTTAGTTTAACTAAAATCTAATATTAACATATTTAGGAGGGTTCAATTAGTTATTGGAATACACAAACTTTTCAACTATATAAAAATAGTTTTAAAGTGAATCCACCGAAAGTAAAAATGGATATGACATCTTTAGACAACCATTGTATAACTATAAAATCATTTCCTTCAGTTATGTCTTTACTACCAAAAAAGTATGTAAATATAAGTATATAAATTAGGTTAGCATGTCCAAATATGTAATTATAAATTAAAATTTTAGATTGGCTGCTAAACTAATAATTTATATGAAAAAATTAGATGGAAAAAGAAGACCAATTGCCAAATTAATGGTATGGTGTTTGAGACATGCTAACTACGCTGAAGGGGTAAGTCAATATTATATAAAAAATATATTTATTTTTATGTTTACCATTATGGCATATACTAAAGATTATCGACCAAATAACATACTATCTTATTAATGATACCACCACATTAGAAAATAAGTTAAATTACTTTTTGGTAATCAGTGATCTGCTCTATAATTCTTCAGCACCACTCTCAAAGGCATACGATTTTCGTAAAAGGTAACATATGAGTAATAAATTATATATACAATATTTCTTTTAGAATTGAATTTATCTTACCGATTGTTATAACACATCTAAGTGATATTTTAAGCGAAAGTGAGACTACATCAAAAAGGGAATACATTAAGGTATATCATATTAGTTTGTTCTTATCATTATGCTTGTAGAAATACATCCTTCCATGCTTTGATGCATGGTTCAAATGGGCAATTTATAGTCCTAATTTTATCAACAACTTAAAATGCAAATTTCTTGGAATTGATTCATCAGATATTCATGTTTTTTCTTATGTAAAATTTTTAAAAAATTAATCATTTTTTTTGTAAAATTTTTCATATAGACTAACAATGAAACTTCTGATGATAATATTGACGGTGAAGCTATATCCACAAGTGACCCTACACTATGTAATGATCTAATTTTATTTTTTTTTACTCCAATTAATTATAATATATATATATATTAGGTGATATTGATGGTGAACCTTTTACTAATGATTTATGTAATTTTTTCTTAAGTGTTATTACTTGTTATTAAAATAAATATGACAGTGAGTGAATTTGAAAGAGAGTTACTTCTTATCCATGGCCCAAGTCTAAAAGTTCCATAATTATTAATCTTATATTTATTTTGTATTTTTTAACATATAAGGCTGTCTATATATAAATTATCCCCAGTAATTCTAACCTACTTTCTGTCATATGCGCATTAACATTTTTCGTAGACTTGTATTTACACTATTGGTTTTTGACCATCCAATACTACTATTTCTTTCTTATTCGCTTCTGCTATAGTGCTGTTATCATATCAGGTATTTCTAGGGCAAAAGATACTGTTTTTGTTTTACCAAGTCATGCAGAGCAATGGAATAATGCCTGGTATTGATTTTTTAGTGCAGTCTTGATCGTTGTCACAATATAAGCAACATTGCTGTTCTTTGAGTTTGTTTTCCTTATCACAAGTGTCTCATGTGTAGAAAAATCATTTTTTATTTAATCTTGCTAGATAAACACTACATACTTTAGATGATCAAGGTTTTTTTTAATGCTAGTACAAATCATGGTTTATTATTCTCTTAGTATTTTAAATTGAATACAGTATCAAACTTTACTTTATTTCAAATTAACTTAGTAAACAACTATTACAATAGCAAAAAAAAAGGCAATAAAAGCATCTGAAATTCATACATTAAGCAAATTCAAAATGTTAAAGATTAATATTAACTTTAAAAGACACAATAATGAGTAAAACAGGCAGCTTAATATGATATGTGAGATTTTTGTACATCTTACAACTGTAAGTGTTTGTTTATCTCGGTCAAAGATGTGCCATCGTTAGAAATAGAACCTTTAATATTTTGAGAAATATAAGTGTTTGGGCCAGGTTGATTAATATTTTGGTGCTGCACGAACAAAGTATTTGATTTATCTGGAATATTTCTGTTTGGATTTATATCAGCTAAAAACATTGCATTAACTTATAGGTAAAAAAAGCAAGTACCTATATTAGCAGTATGATTTGATGTTGTATGTTTAGGGCATGCTGACACCTTGGGATTCGCAAGTTGTTGCACAACACTGCAAATTTCATGTAAACATTCATTTCTTTGTTTTAACATTTCAGCTTCATTATTTTTTCTCAATCTACAGGTGCGAGCCGCATACTTATTTCGCAACTTTCTTCTGCATTCTTTTAATCGCATATATATATGGGGTTCATATTGTCGAGAAACATTGTGAAATTCACATCCAGGATGATTGGCTATGATCTTTTCAGTATCTGAAGATAGTTCAGTGAAATTGTTTGAAACTACCTTTTTTATAACATCTTTAACGTTGTAGTCTTGATTATGATATATATATATATAGCAAGAGAAGAATATATAAAAAAATAAAAATATACTAGACGCGAAACAATTTAGATCATCGTCAAGATCATTCGAGATCTTATCATCAACAGATAAAGATGATGTAGGCTCACTAATAGTAGCTCCTAAGCACTCTAACATAGAGTCAAAATTTATTATACGACTGGACAAGGTTTCATATAGCTGAGGGTTGCTTCTAATAGTTTTCACTAGGTTTGCACCTATTAGAATATTAATTTATTTATAAAGTAAATTTGTATATATGGATATGTTAAAAGTGTTAACTGTAGCCTTATAAAATAAATTTCCAAAGTATTGCTGCTATATATTATAAAAAATAATAATGAAGATAGCAAGGGTTAAATATTAAAAAATTATTTAATACAATAAAAGCATACATAAAATCTCTTCATTTGCAGCGTCGCTATTTCTTAATTTAGCAAGGTAATTAGGATTATCATCAGGTAAACACTGCAAAGATGGGATGGGTTTGCTCTGATGAAGAGTATTAGGTAGGCTGGCACATGTTGTATGATTTAAAATATTTGTGTTGCTATTAGTGGGGAGCTCATCTAATAAACTCTGTCGCGAGAAAGCATTAGCTGAGTATGCTGTTGAAAGAAATTCCAATTTAGGAAGCTTTTTTAAAGCAGAAGAATTGTATTGAGATCTAATTGAAGAGCATGTAGACTGAGTATGAGAGCGCTTGTATGTAATACCACCACTACTATTATTACCACCAGCAGCAATATTACCTACGTGATTTTCCATATAATCACAACTGCTACTAGGATTGAAAGTGGTGGGAATGTTTGGTTGCATATGATTCTCATTAACGTTATATGTAAGGTCAGATCTCTCGAATAAAGGTACATGATTTAATGCTTGTAATAAAGGCCTACTATTTATATTTAACCACGATGATGCGTCATCTGGCTGGAAGAAATAAGGATTTTGAAATATTTGAGGACTAGTAGTGCTATTTACAAAGTTAGAAGTGAGTTTATACCTCCTGTATGAAACCAAACGACATGAATTATTGTAATTATTGGCATAAGAGACATCAAATTCATCTCCACAAAAATCACGAAGATAATATTGTCTAATATTATCAATATCTACACCAACTTCTGCTGTTGCAGCAATTTCTGTTGGCTTAATCAGTGTTGAGTCCTCTTGAGTGGATGGATATACGTTCTCTTCTGTTATCTTTGATAATGCTGGCATCGGAATAGGATAAGTTACATCCTTTAGCATAGCTATTAAAAATTAGATCAAAAATTGTCTTTAGAATTTAAAATTAAGTCGGTATGTTAATAGACATACAGTCTTGCAATCCATTAAAACTAGTACTCGCGTTAGCATTTGTAGTTTTTTCACCTTTATTAAAATTACATGAAGGAGTACAAACATTATTACAGCTATTAGAACAGTGATCAGTGGTTTTATCACTCATGTTGTTTTGTTTTGATTTGGAACAAGTCATCATATCCCTCCCAAAAGAATCTTCTGGTATATTTCCCGATCCATATAGCCTTCTTGAGTCTTCTAATAGAAAATCTGTAGGTTTTCTATTTAATACATATTCTTTGAGTTCATCTTTTGTGAAAAAACACATGAACATTGTCATCTGAAAATATTTAGAGCTACCAAATATGTCGTTCTCTTCTTCCCAATTCCAATCTAGACCCATTTATGTAAGACAGTTTATTACTTTCAAAGGTTCTATATGATTAGTAAATTATTGATATTTGAAAATATAATGGATATAAAATAGGTAAAAAGATAATAACTAGTTTGTAATGAACTCACCTATTATCACAGTTGTATTGACAAACAAAAATTTATACAATTGATTCTAATTCTATAATAGAAATAAGCCTTATAAGATGTGTTTAATTGTAGAATACTCTTACCTTTATACTATGAGGTCAGTCTAACACTTTACTAGCAACGAATCTGTGGGAACTTTGAAGAGATAATACCACTGTTAAACCACTGGATACGCCGTGCTATTAATAAAATCGGGTATAAGCCTAAATGTAATTTACAATTTATATCAAAAACAATTGTAAATAATAATAGATTAGGTGAGAAGATGCTATTTAGTCAATTAAATTTGTCAGCTTTCCAATAGACACGTTTTTCAATAGTTACAATTCACCACCTGTTTATCCAACAGCCCGCTGCTACAATACCGACAGTTTCAATAGGTAAAACAAACGACAATTATTTATCCGAGTTTTTATTATCAACCACTATTTGTATATATTTTACAGCCAAATTTGCCTTATTATTAAATATTATTTATATTAAAATTTACTAATATATAATATGAAGATAAAATAGTGACAAAAAAATGTTCCTTTGGGAATCTAAATTATTGTACATTAATCCATCAGCTTAATCCCAAGGTAAATCAAATTGATTTATACAACAATTTGTTAAAATAACTTATTAATCCAGTATGATATATTAGCTATAAAATTAAATTTTTAATTGGGAGAAAAAATTTTACATTATACATAGTGTGGTAGTATTATTTAAATTTACTCACTTTCACACCTTCTTTCACTCTCTTCTTTAAGACCTTCTCATTCACTATAAAAGCCTAAATTAATCATTAAATTATTAAGGTATTTTTATAAATATAAATGTATTTTTTATTATCACATGGTTCATTACAATGTGAAAAATTTTTCTTAAAGCAAATAAGCTAAAGATTTGCATCTAAAGTATGTGATTTATTCCATCGATATATCATGTGACATAGACTATAAATTTACAATTTTATTTGAAATTGAAATGCAAGTCAATCAGAATAAACTTAAAACCTCACTTAAATATACTATCTTTTAATTAGATAAAGTAAAAATGAAATAGTAAATTAATTTGCATGTGGAAATGTACTTATTTGTTTATTTGATTATATTCTATGAAAACAAGCATTTTATATTATATATATATATGTATGAAAAATTATTAAAAAAAACTCATATAAACAAAAATTATTGCCTATTACTAGAGATATGAATCAATAGATGAGTTCATCCATTTTTATATCGTGCTGTTCTTGTGGTATAGATTCTTCTAGCAATTGGCACTCATAACAAATGCCTAGAGTTAAATTTAATTTTAGTTCAAAAAAAAGCTTATTCCATCAAATTTTTTTATAATAACATATAAAATAGTGTTACCTATTATTTTGGTTGTATATGGATGTATTTCAAAATAATTTCTTAAAAAATTATCATAATAACCCTAAAAACAAAGATTAACAGTTGCCACATTATTAGCAAGTAATTAAACAATAAAAATAACAAGAAATTCTAAAAGTGCCGTCTTAATCCTTTTTATGATCCAAAAAATTTTCATAAATGTAGGTAATATGCGGCCTTGATTAAACATTGTATCCGCTTTAAATAATGATTAAAACATTATATTTTTTAAGTATAAGATTTTATTTTAAATATTTCCTAATCTTCTATAATGATGTTACTATTCAATTCTTGAAGAAACTCATATATATATATATATAAAACTTCATAATTATTTATTAATAATATTTATCTTTGAGATAAAATATGTAACAATAGTTATTCTGTTTCACTATAGTTACTATGTTATGTTCAAAATATTTTGTTTAATGTTAACAGATCAGTTAAAACCTATGTAAAGTATAAAGCTCAATCTACAGCTTGTTTATTTCTCTATAATATAATCATCAAATTACAATATTTATTCAAAAAAAAATTATTTTATTCATTTCAGGACTAATAGGAATTTAAATTATGTTTAAATAATTTACACACTTCATCTTATAATCAATAGATAAATATATGCATTGGCTGCGTGCGCATTTCATTTAACTGTAGCATTATTAGTGGTGGTCAGTTACTGACTTAGAAATGCTAGTGTGATGCAAAAAATGTTTTTGCACGTTAAACATTTAATTAAATATTTTTTAATAGAATATAAATGTTACCTTTCCTCTTCCAAGACGAGATCCATCCTAATATACATGAATAAATAGAATTAAATATTGGAATAGTAGCAACCTTGTTAAATGCTAATCCAGGTACAAATATAACATCAAATTTAATTCTATTTTTGTTCTTAAAATTAAAAAAATATTAGTTTTATGATATTATTGTTAATGATACTTTGTTGAGTTTGAATAATGACTTATTATCTATATTTGGTTCATAGATGCTGTATTTGTTGAGTACTGACAATTGATTAAAATCAACAATTGGTACCATATTCATAGTACATTCGCCTGTAATCACAGGAACAAATATTTTTTTTCTACACGATTATATGCTTATTTTAGTGATTCAAGCAGAAAAAAGCATGTAAATGAACACTAATATTATCAGTCGCTTACCCTTTATCAGCTAGCATATTCTAAAAATAAACTGTTAATACTATATCCACATATATTAGAAAAAGTAGAAATTATGTATAACTTTGATGATAACTTTGGTATCTACTTCGTCATATCTACTCACAAAAATGCAAATATTTTTTCCATTCTTATAGTAAGGATGTGAAAGTACCTAATAATTTTATAGAATATAATTTTTATGCTAATAAATGATATGGTTTTATGTTACAAATACTTTATGTAGTATTTTTTGATCGTTAATTAGACGCTGTGATGGTATCATTAGTTTCATGATTTTTTCTATTGAGATTTTTCTTAAATTACGTTTTATTTTGCATATATCACTCATTCCGTTTGTTTTATGAATATACAATATAATTCCTCGTGCAATATTCGTACGCAAACGTTAAACACTCAGTTATTGATTGGTTGGCGGGAACTACAATTTTTATGTTTTAGTCGATTTCTCTTTACTTTTAATAAACTTAGTATCTATAAAATAAATTAATATGCTATAATAACTAAACTCATTTTAACTAACTTATTACAGACTTGTAAATAAAAATTTTATTTTAATCAATCTAATAAACAAGGGGATAGACATAATAAACATCAAAACGTATACCTTGGTATACATTACCAATTCTATAATCATTTTATTTTACTAAAATGAATTTTGTAGTTTTTTATGGCTCTGATATAATTTGACTTTGTATTTTTGGTAATTTTTCAATATACTACTCTAATTAACCCTATTCTTTTATATCAGTTTTCAAAAAAAAATTAATATAGCCCTAATATATATGGCTAATAATAAATAAAATATTCAAAAACATTTTCCTTTTAGTTTTCTCATCTTTAAAAATAAAAAGTAACAAAAAAGGCTTTTCTTATATAGATGCTCATTTGTTTCCAATTCCACATTCATATAATAGAAAATAACAAAAGATGACTATTTTTTATATAAATTAATAATAAAAAAAAAATAAAAACTTGATTCTTTAATGTCAAATGCATTAATAATTAATATACTACTAAGATGATCAAATTGTAGGTAACGTGACACATTTTGTAGCTCCTATAGAAACCAAAAAAAAACATATAAAATGAAAAATGATTATTTTTATTCTAATAATAGTCACAATCAAATCACTTGCAAGAAGTTGTAACAATCTTTATAAAATCCTCAAAAATGTTTTGAAAACAAAATATTGTTGAACAAAAAATTTATATTACTTTAAAAAAATATTTAATTTTAAAATTAAAGTAATAAAATTGATAAAATACATTAGTATAGAAAAAAAAATAATTGAATTAACTGCTAAAAAAGCACCATTATACAAAAAAAGGCATGCGCAAATTGAATGAACTAGGTTGATGTCCATGTGATAAAGTTTTTCATGAATCGACCCAAAAAGGAAGAGAAAATCCATGTAATAAGAATTTAATAAAAATTTTTTTATATGTTTAAAAAAAAAGAATAAAGTTACTTTAAAATAAAGGAAAAAAGATATCTTTAAACTAGAATCTATTATTAAATATATTCATTGAGCTACAACTTTAATAATTTAAAGTTAAATATGCTATATTTCTACCCAAATTTACTTTGATACAAGAAAAATAACATTAATTAGTGTTCTAATGAATATAAATTATCTAATCAATATAAATTTGTTTTGTTCCTAATAAACACATTAACTTACGTAATGAGGGTACCATTTTTTAATTTTATTAAATAATATACTAGAAATTATAGTTTTTAAGTGTATCTTATTTTATTATATTAATAAGTAATAGATAGAGAATATTTAGAGAGGTTAGATACGCTTAAATTGAACAATTAAACCAGTAACCATTATTTCAGTTATTGTAAATGTTGTCAGCCCAGGCCTTACCATAAATAATAATAATAGACCATCCTATTTTTAATCATGTGAATATGGTATCATTTGTATTACTATAATCACTAGAAAGATAATGTCAACTATAGTAATCGCTTAGATACGATATATAATCATACTTAGGAAGGCTTAAATAGAAAATTTTAAAAATAAATAAAAGATTAACTATTGATTGTTAATAATTCTATAATGAGTTCAAAATGTTAACTACATATTATTTTATTTGAAATAATAAAGTTAGTATAAAATATTTCTTTTAACAATAAAATAAAACCGTATTATTGTTAATAAAGACCCCTAATTTTGATGTATGTGTATTTCATGGAAAGATATAAAGCATAGTATGTTTTAAATAAATGATAATTATATATTACTATGTTAGCTTTTATTAATAATATTTTAAAGGGTATTTAAATATTAACAATATAAAGTTTTTGCTTAATAGGTATCTCCAATACTATGATAACACATGTATTAAAATAGTTGAAATACTTTTAATTGTTAGAATTATTGATTTGTATTAGCAAAAACAGTATTAATAAATTTATTTATTATATAAATAAAATATAAAATAAGTCATTGTCACATAATTTTATAAAATTAAACTATATGGATTTATTTTGTAAAAGACTATATATCAATAGCAACCATTGTCACTATTCTATATAATAAATATATAAATTTAATGTTTTTGAATTGGAAAAAAATCTATAAACTAAAAACATATATATATTGTTAAAATATTGAATTTAGTATGAATTGAAGGATTTCACATTGAATAAAAGGTAGTTAAAAATTATTTAAGTAGCATTTCTTAAAAATGCTTTCTTTTTATATTTCTTTACCTTATAGTATAATAAAAAATACAATTAACTATTTAAGAAAAAAAATATACTATTCTATGAGTGTGATAGAATAAAAAAAAGAAAATAAATAAAACCACGCAAGCGCAAAAATAATTACGCGATTAGACGACGTATTACGAGGATAAATTATAGAAAAATAATATTTTTCATTGACTAAAAATTGAAAACTATTTTATGTTTTATAAAAAAAAATTTAGTATAATTAGAATAAAATTTATATTTTTACATCTCATATTATACTAGTTACCTACTTGTCTATTATCAAGGAGAATATAATTCTCAGTGTTAGTTTTTGCCCTTGTGTATATTGTTAGAAAAAAATGAATATGTGATTAAAAATACATTAATATGATTACAAAAGTATGGCTATTATTTGTATAAAACAAATAGTATTTTTATATATTGGATTCATATTGTTAAAAGCATAGAAATAACTATAAATTGATGATATAATAAATTAAAATATTTGTAGTATATAATGAATAGTTTATATTGAAATCATTTCTTTACTCTGAGTGCTACTAAAAAATTTCAATTAACGCGCATGCCTCTTCCTATTTGGATTCAAATGGAATTGAATGCTAAGTAGTTTATATTATATCTATTCAAATGATACTAGCTGTTCCAACTAACACATTATTCTCATATATGAATTGAATTAGAGAATTAGTGTAAATATGTGGCAGCATTGAGTGTAATTAGCGAGGGGATTAACGGTTGTGATAATAATTGACGTTCGTGCAGGTGGTTTGTGTAAATTTTAATCAGTTCAATGGGTTGTAAAAAAGCTGGAAAAAGAAAGAATGATAAAATAAAAAAAAAAGAATCAACCAAGAATATGAAACGTATAAAAAACATTACCAAAAACACAACTATGAATAATAGAAAAGTTTCATTGATACCACCTAAAAAAGTCCCTACTATATTAATTAATACATTAGCTTATAAAAGAGAACAAAGAACGATTGGTCTAGAGTATAGTTTTAAGCTATAATTTTATTACATTGGTAAATTTAGTCGAGCAGGATGCTGGACTCTGAAAGAATGCGTATCGCATTTCCTAGACAATCTGAATTTGGTAAAACGTCTTCATCTTTTAAGAATAATTTGCTTATTAAAAGAATCAGATATGATCGACCAAAATCTAATTAAATATATTGCAGCATCACATTTACAAACTAATAGACGAACGAATAAAAGTATCTTTTGTTAATATTTCAAACGAATAAAAAAAAGATAATTTTTTATTTTTAAGATGATTTAAGATTTTACTATGATATTGGATATCGAGAATTTGAAAGAATAAGATCTGAATATTTTCCAATGAATTCACTTGAAGAAAATGGATGTAAAGAAAAGCTATATTCTCTTTTTCAAAAGCATAAAAAATGCTGCTACATTCTCAACAATAGTCAACAATCTTTAAATTTTACCGATAGTACATCTACTGAAGGTATGAGATATATTAATTATTTATTAAAGTATAGAAATGTATTTTTTTCTCATCAATATTGTTTTATGATTGCTTTATCGTAAAATGTTTGATAATCTCTACAAAAATAGTTTTAATTCATGATACGTACTATTTTATATTATAAAAACTTGTATATTAAACTATTTTGAATATTCTTAATACATTTTTTGATTTTTTTCTTTAAAGATCCATCTCAAAAATTCAAAATGCCTTTTTCCACCATAAAAAAACCGGATAATATTACCACAGAATCCAATATTACTTGTTCAAATAATGTTATTCCATTTTCAAACTATTGTGTCAAACGTATTTTTATATTTTTTTTTTGTTATAAATTTTTTTTTTAAAGATATTCATTATGATAAAAAACAGGTCCTATTTAAACACTGTCAATTTGAAATACTCAATAAAGAGATGTGCAATAATAATACAATGCTTAAATGCAGTGTTTCTCTATTATTGAATAAATCAAATTCTATTTATTGTGAAAAGCATGAATTCATAAAAAATTTTATATCATGTAATAAAAACTCAAAAAAAATAATCGATATGCCTGATTCCAACATCTATAGCGTGTATAATTATCTAGCAGAAAAATCTGATTCCAACATAATGTTGTTAAAACTTTTTCTGTTTTTTATTGATTTTTAATTATTATTACTATAATAGGACACCTTGTCAAGATGAAAATAACCCCATCAAATCTAGCTTTGACCCAGACAAACATTCAGAGCAAAGTTCTTAATTTTCAACCTAAACTCAATTTATTTCTGTATTGTAATAATTTTTATGTTTCATTTATGTAAAAATAGTTTATCATACATTTTCTATTTTTAAATACAGGTAAAATACATATAATAGGGTTAAAATAAAAATTCATTTGTTGATATTAATATAGTTGTTTCTGTATTCCTTTAATATTGTCTATTTACTATTATTTTAAAAGATAATAATATATTGCAGCCAGCATATAGACAATAAATACTTTTTTTCTTTTATAAAAATAAACACAACAAACGTGAACTGTATTTAACTTATGTACGAAATATCTTTGATGGGCTAAATTACAGTATTTGTGCAAACTTTGGTTTTACTCAGTAATTCACACAATAATTTAGCGCCAATGGTGTATTACAAGGGAATATTCACATTAGAGACTATCAATGAAATTGTAATTATTGATTATGGTTACTTTTACGATGATCTTGAATACGCTATTAAACATTTATAAAATCACGGCCTGCTACATAGCTTTTGTAAATGTATGTACGGAATTATTTTGATTGTGGTTCCGTGTACTGATACGGGTGATGGTTACCAGTTCAGATGTGAAAAATGTCAAAGAAAACGCTCATTGAGATCTGCAACTATTTTTGAATTGTCAAAGATTCCTTTGTAAAAATCTTTCATCCTTATAGTGTCTATTATGAAACACTTGTCTACGACATTCGATCAGCTTCGAAAGCATTTTGATATTACATCGAATTCAACTATAATAGAGTGGAAGACCATTATAAGAGATTTTATGGCTTCTAAATTGAATGACGACTTTACAAAAATTGGAGGTAATGAAGTAATTGTTCAAATTGACGAGACCGCTAATTTAAAGAGAAAATATAATATTGGGCGAGTTCTGAACAATCAGCATTACTGGATAGTGGGTAGAATTGATGAAGAAGAAAACTGCTTCCTAAAGATTTTTCAACGCAGAAAAAGAGACGTTCTTGAGAGAATGATAATGGATAACGTCAAGAAGGTTCAACCATATGGTCGGATGGATGGACTGGATATAACAATTTGCAAAAATTTGTTTTTTATATGAAACCACTATCCACAAAAGAAGGTTTGTTTACATGGGTAGGGTTCACACAAACAAAATTGAGGCAGCCTGGAGAGTTTTTAAAAGAAACTACAGAAACGCCACAAAAAAGAACTCATTACGTTTTCCTGGTTGTATTTCCGATTTTTTATTTCGAAAAATGTTTTCTGGAAAGGAACTTAGCTACTATTTGTATATATTTTCAATTTTTATTCGCAATAAAGATAATGTACGGGATTAGCCAAAGTTTGCACAGTTACTGTAACTTAGCCCTTTGATGTATGCACTTTTCAATGTTGCCGTATGTCACAAAAATATCTACAATATGGCCATTATTATACAGCTAAACACATAGTTAAGTCACTATTATTCTTTCTTTTGTTACATCATCCTTGTAATAACTAATTTTACTTCTTTGCTGACTGTTAGTTCAATGCTACTAATCACGGTCTACAAAAAAAAAATAAGATGTTAACCCATCACATTAAAAAAATAGATTCATAATCTGTATAAAATTCAATAAATATTTTTTTTCATAATTAAGCATTTTATAAGTTAAAAATTTAATTTACTGCAACGTATTGGTTCGGTCAAACTCGGTTCCACTATCGTAAATAGTGTAGGATAGTTTTTAGAGGATATTTTTATAATTTTGTTGTTAATATAAATATTTAATAATAAAATATAGAAACTGTAACTTTAAACTAATTTTTAGTTATGAAAAATCTGTATAATTTAATTTATCAATTTTGTTTTAATATAATTATTTGTAATATCAATAAATTAGTTTGATTATATTATAAGTGAGTACCTATAATGGTTTACTGTACATTAAAATTGTGTAAAAATAAAATAAACAATATGTATTCGTTTATAAGAATAATAAATTAAATGATGTTAATACGCGAGGGTTCAATTATTCATAGAAAAATTAAGAGCACAAGGTTACTATGACAACTCTAAAACACTATGCCTTATTAAAAAGAAATTTTTTTTCTATTTAAATATTCTCAAAGATACTCTATATAATTTAATTTGTGTGTATTTTATTATTTAATGATGAATATTAGGTAAGATGATTATTACATATAAATAGCATTGATGTAGCTATATATATGATTTAGTAACCCGAAGATTGATAGCATAACAATTGAATGAAACATTTTTATTTTATTTAAAACTACGTAAATGTTACTATCATATCCATTATGAAACTTATTAATATTGTATTGGTGATTGTTAATAATTTTTTTTTTCAATATACAATATAAAAATTGTTATTTTATATAGGTTTATAGTTTTTTAATCAACTCAAAAATATTTTGTAATGTGGAGAATGTAATGTATGAATATTTGAGAGATGAAAATAAAGTAAAAGTTAGCTTACCCACAATTATTAATGTAAATTCGCATGATATATGCTACATAAAATTGACCCGGGTAGTTCATGAAAATAACTCTAACAACTATGTGGCATCTGATGTTAGCAAAACAAATTGTCATGATGGTATAGGTGATAATGAAAATAAATGCATTTTTCCATGTAAAGATGGTATAAAATTGGACTATGAACATTTAAACTACCATATAAAATATATAAATTTATTTCATGCACCTACCATTGAAGAAGTACTCGCAATAAGAGGAAAGGGTGAATTTTATGCTTTGCCAACTAGTAATTTTTTATTTTCAATATACTAGCCAAATCATTATGACAGTAACTTTTTCTTTTATATCATCATTATTTTAACATATTAAATATAAAATACTATACATAACACTACACTACACACTAATCAGTAATACATATTTTTATATTACTTCAAGTCATCTTTTTATAGAATAACAGTGCTTTTAAGAGTTTTAATGAATTTTTCAATATTTTTATACTATTAGTTTATTTTATATATAACACTAGAATAATCATTATAAATATTATCATTTACAGAAGCTCTTGAATTAGATATTTAATGAAAAACAACTTTCATTTTAAATTATGAGTAGACAGTCAACTTCTACATTATTACAAAGTAATCGCATGGATATAAATATTGTTTAATGTATATAAAAATGTCTAAATTTACTTTATAAATAAGTAAATTATCCTTTTTAAAGTTTTAAAAATAAAAAAAGCTGTATTTAACACACTTAATAGCTTGAATTTATTAATATTAATAATATTTCTCATACCATAAAAAAAAGATAATAAAATGAATCATAATATATAGTTTTGATTATATATTTATTTAATTAAAGTACTAAAACAGATATATGTTTGATAACAATCGTAGTGTAATGAGATATATGTATAACTAAAAATACTAAATTTAGTTATTGAAAAGGGATCCTACATAAGAATCACTGAAGATAGTAATAAACGTAAGATGTTAATAGATATAAAAAACTGTGCAAAAGTTACAATAAAATATCAAAATGCAGAATTTTTGAATAAAATTGTTCCATTTAATAGAATAATAAACAACTATCATGAACATACCACAATACTTATTGATTATATTAGTTATCTTCCTTACTTTGAGATATTAGCTGATGATATGGTATCAGTATTCTATTTTTTTAAGAATCAATATCTTAATATGATTCCAAGTTTAACAGAATTCCATTATGATTTATTTTTAAATAAAGCATTAAATCATGTAAATATAAAATTTTTACACTCATATCCTGAAGAAATGTGTATATTCTATGTTAAAACAGCAACCAATTTAAATGAGCTTGACAATAGAGACTATGATAGCTCATGTGGTAATGGAGTTGATGATATTAAATGTTATCATCCTTGTGATGATGTAACATTAGAACTACCTGATGATTCTAAACAACGTCTATCATTCATTAAAATTGCTATACAAAGATTGATTGATATCAAAAAAGAAACCTATTCCCATGAAAAAGCACATTTGGGTATATTTAAACTGCTATTTTATAGTTAATTATTCCATAAATATAATATTTATTTCTATCTAGTTTTTCATCTAAACACAAAACTATTACATGACAATAAAAAGAATATACTTTTAAATCTTGAACGCATGAAATATAGTGCTGGTGGGCATATTACTCCTTCCAATCTATGTGAAGTGTCCTACTACATGTTTCATAATCCAAAACCAACTTTCCCATTCAGTAAAGCATTATGCAAAGTTATTACTGATAATAATAGTCAATATATAAGCTCAACTTGTAATCATATTTGTGATTCTAAAATACTTGATGGATTTGAAGATGGTTTACCTTATATAATCTATGTGAAAATTACTACTTCTTCCAAAGTTTTTATTTCTGATAGCTATTTTTATTTCATAAAGGGTAAGTATTTTCTCTTGACTTCTTATTACGTGTCATATTTTATATTTATAATGAATCTAGAATTTAATATGCATTTATAAAACATTCTTATTCTTTGAATAGTAATTTAATCATTTTTTTTAAATCGAATATTCTAGAATATACCTTTACTTTACTAGATTTTAATTGTGACATTGCCATAGTAACTAACCATTGATTATAATTTCTGTATAATTTTGTGTACATATTACCTTTTATTTAAAATAATGAACATTTATTATATTTAAAATAAAAAAATACAGTTACTATTTAAAATGATACAAGCTTTATATGCATAATTAGTTTATAAAATTTATATCTAAAAAAAAATAAATAATTATTTAATTAATATTTTAATTATGTATATTATTACATAATTAATTGATATCAATAGGTTTAAAATTTATTTTAAGTATCAAATATGACGAACAATTTAAATCTTTACTGGTGTGTTGAAAACTATCACAAACATTTTAAATAATGTAAAATTAGATGGTTAATTTTTTGAATTTGAAAATTCAGGCATTAAAAAAGTATATATAATTATTAAATCAGCTATTTTTAATTAAATAACTTGAAATATAGTTTTTATTTTTTGATTGGTAATAAAGTTATACGTTAGCATTACGTTAAAATGTAAAATTTGTTAAAAAAATATGCCTATCTATAGTTATCAGACCAAATTTTTAACACTATTAGCAATAATGAATTTTTAATGAAAACGCACTGTATTTACCTTCTATTTGTTTATCAATTAATATGATAATAATAAGTTACTAAAAATAAAGTTTTTTTATTAATTCCTCTTGTAATTTTTAATCAACTATTATATTTATGAAAATAAAATGTACCATTCATCTAGAGAGTAATTTCAACATAAAATTATCCACTGTTACACTATCACACACAAGTATGAAAATTATTCCATTTGTAAAGGATTCAACAACCATCACTACATCAACATGTAGAATATTTCTATATGAAAAAAACATTTTAAAATATACAAGAGGATTATGTGAAAAGCATGAATACTGCGATGATTTGTGCACCAATGAAATAACTGTTATCAATCTACGTCCAGGATCTACCTACAGCATCAAAATTCAACCAAATCATCACTATAATCAAAAGTTTATTTTAAATAAGACACTACGTAAAATATTCGCTGTTTTTATTAATTCATTATGTTGTTTTTTCCATATATAGCCTACAATAAGATGAATGTGACATACACCGTATTTAATAATAGTGTGTCAGTGTATGCACTGTTTAATCCCAATTTAAATGATACTGACTGTACCTATGTGTTATATGCAAATAGTGTCGATGATGATCAAACTGAGGTTAAAAGATGTGATAGTACTGTTGAATGTACTGTAAAATGCAATGACATTGTTATAAATAATCTTGTTGGAAATGAATTTGAAATATTGATTACTGCACCTGGAATGAGTAAAGAAACAAGCCAAACTATCATTCTAAGTAATCTTAGTTTAACATTTTTGAATTAAATCTAAACTATTTTATTTTCATATAGGAAAAGGGTAATCTATAATTTTTGTTGTACTTTTATTTGATTAACTTTATTTAGCAAGTTATAAATTATTTTAAATTTTACAATTTATAACCTTACCATTAGATTCAAATATAAAAAACAAGTATAACAATGAGAAAAGGTAGCTCTATATAATTTTTTATTGAATGTATAACTATAAAAGCTACTAATCCTTATTACATTCATTCTTCTAGTAATCAACCTACTTATCATACATAAATGTAATCAATCTCAAATTACTTTAAAAACTTTAGAAATAAATGACCAAGTTATGCAAGCTCAAATAGGCAGGTTTATTATTATATATGTCTTCAGCTGATTAATTATATGATAACTTTTTTAGAAATAAATTAACACTCATTGTCATGTAAATTTTTTTTTAAATAAATATAAAATTAAAATTTTAGACTAACCATCTTTTTATTGTTCCTATTCCTTATAATTGGATTCCTCATATACAAAAGCCGAGAAAAATTGAACAAAAGAGTAATTTATTACGTTGTTATCATATTTTTCACTTAAAATGGTTATAGAGGGCTTATAGAACATAAATTCTGATCAAATGGCTATATTTGTTATAAATTCATCTTCAAATATTTATTTTTAATCATAATTTGTTATATAAATTTTGTTAATCAGTGCTTTTTCATATTAGATAAAACTTTTATTAAGTTATATATTAAATAACCTATTATTACTTCAAAAATATGTTTTTTACATTGAATTAAATTTTTTACTGTTTAAAAAATTAAATTAATTTTATTGAGCTACCATAGCAACGCAATAGACAATACTTCGCCGTAACCATGGCAACAGCCAATTAATAGTTTATTCAAAATGAAAAAGTTATTTTGAAAAATATATAAAACATTTACTATTTGTAATAAGATTTTTAATATTATGATGGCTGATTTTACCATTTAAAATTTTATATAAATATATATATGATATAAAATGGATATAAATGTTAGGTCTAGTGATAAAAGTATATTGCAGGTATATTAGACATATTTATTTTGTATTAAAATGTTTTTAGAGAATAGTAAATAAGCTATTGACAACTAGATCTACCAATAATTTTTCAAGTAAAGCATAAAAGTCGATGAGTTTTTATGCGGAAAAATGCTACCAAATTTCGAGGTGTAATCGTAGTCACACTTAAAATAAATATAATATTTGATGTAGCTACCACATTATACTCTTATATTCATCTCGATTAGTTAACTAATAGAATTAATTATATGAAACAAATACAAAAATATAATTAGTATTTTAAAGTTTAGTTATATCTATAAAATTTTGATATTTTATTATAAAATTGGTTAAAAAAGCCTCAAAAATGAATGCAACTAATTTTTTTTGCAATTAGACAACATTTTATTAGTAAATTTTATAATAATATTAAGTTTGCTACACAATAAAATAAAATAAAACGGTTTTATACCTTAAAATTTTATATAATAAAAATAAATTAAATACATATAGTTTTTAATAAAAATTAGGGGGTATATAGCTATGTCACATACAGGTAATTGAGTAACTTAATAAATAAATAATCTAAAAAATATATTTTTTAATTAATTATATTAAAAATTTTAATGATAGCTTTTAAAATATCGATCTTAATTGTGACTAAATAGTATTTCTAAAAGCGTATTTATATTTATAAGCATTGCTATAACTGGATTTACTTTAGTTTTAAGAGTCAATCCCTACCTTGTATTAATAAATATAATTTCTTCACCGAAAAATATTAATCTATACATTGCCAAATAATTTAAGGGAATTTATAGTAGAAAAGTTAGTAAATCAACTTACTGTGACAGCATAAAGTTAATTTTAATAAGGACTTTAAAAGATACTTTTATGAAGAGTAAAATATGAAATATCTTTTTGAATAGGCTAATTTTTAAATCAAGTAATTAACTATAAGTTGGCTTTCATATACTGCTAATGTATTTTATTTAAAAAAAATTTAATTAGTTATATTTATACTTAAAGGTAAACAATAAAAGTTTATGCTACTTGATTACGATAAGAGTTCACATTAGATTGATAGTAGAATATTGCGTGTGGTCACTTAAATGAATGTGTAATAACATTGCATCATCATTTAAATATGTAGTACTAACATTAAAGTCTCAGTTATATTAAATTGACTAAAATTAATTCATAAATAACTTTTTTTTATTAAAAATAGTAATAGTATACAGTTTCATTTATAAATACTAAAATATGTAGATTTTCTTCATAAATAGAGATTCCTTATCATGTATTTTTATGTGAGATTAACCAATTATTCTAGTCTCTCTATAAGTAATAAGCTATTTAGCACAATTATCATCTGCATTTACCATAAAAGAATCATGATGATATTAGAATACAAGTAAATTAGTGTAAAATATACACCTACTTAAAATTATGCATTTTAGTATGTGTCTGTTAGAGACATTTTCTAGAGTTTTGGTTCATATAATCATTAAAGGCTTGTTTCCTCAGCTTGGCCATATTGCAAAATAGTTTTCTTTAGTTTGTTGTGGTTTAAAAATGTTTGGAGTAACTATCTAAAAAAGTAATATTCAACACTTTAATAATCTAGTCGTTTTCAAAAAATCTACCGTAATATATATGTAAAAAAATGTCACATCATAGGAATTTTTATTATATCTATTTAATTACAAGGAATAAAATACATCTAACCTTTTACCCATAATAAAATTAAAATTTTCAATAATATTACCACCAATTCAGTTAAGAAAAGAATAACATTAAGAAACATTGAATTTTTTTAATATCAACAGTTTCTCTAGTTTTCAGTTAAATAATATCTATATTTATATAAATTCTTAATCATTTCCTATTTAACATATAAAACTCATTAATTTCTATAATAACATATACTTTATCAATTTTAAACGCATACATAGTGATATTTTCATATTTATTCTATCATTTTAATTATTAAAATCATCAATGAAGCCATTGCAGATAATTCATAGCCATTTTATCAGTATATTAAACAGGTTACTAATCTCTAAAGTATCATTTACTTACATTTGTTTTAAAAAGACTATAAAATTCATTATCAAAAACTAAAATTGGATTATAAAATACATGAACATACTTTCTCTTCTTAAAAATTGTCTACGCAACACATTATAACGAAATAAATTTATTTATTTCTTCAAATTTCTATCAAAATTACTTAAATTAAAAAATAATAATTCTTTTAATCATATTTTAAATGAGATAAAAATACTGTGAAAGACGAACTGCTCAACAGTCACTTCTCGAGAATACTAATTTGACCATAAAGACGAAGGGATTACGAGTAGTTACGACGAAGCTATATTTAGTCAGTGAGTGAAAAACTGGCTTTGCTTGACTTATATAATATTATATCATTTTTTATAAATAAAAAAGATAGTTATCATATAAATTTATGTAGTTTTTATCCCATTTTTTTCACCTTAATCATAAAATCAAATGGTTTTATTTTCAATTTCATAAGTTCAAAATGTGATCCTGCTTATTGTGTTTAAAATTTGTTGATATGCAATGAAACTTAATAATAAAAATGGTCATTTATATTATCTAAAATATGTTATAAACGCAAAAAAATCATAAACATTAAATATATATTCTTGTATGGAAGTGGTGGCAAGCTATTATTATAACATGAATGAAAATATACTACATTTCATCAGTAAATAGAATTAATTTGGTTTAAAAAATAAAATAATAGATGCTGTCTAATTAATATGTTTAAAGAATAACTAAAGCAAAATGTAATTTAAAATGGTAAAAAAATAATTTAAAACAATACCTGTTATTATTTTTATGTAAAAATTTTTAGGAAAAATGTTATTTTGAAGAATTAAGTGTGAGAAGCACATACTGCGCATTGCAATATTGTCACGTGTCATTATAGTCCATTAAAAATTAACACATTTAGGTGTATTTAAAGTTAACTTGATTGATTTTATAACTTTTATACAGTAAACTGTCAAAAATACATTTTAATAAACATTGTAATAAGTGATAAGAGTTTTAATAGTTACATCAATAATATTTTTAATAATTCATTATTAAAAAAAATAATAACTATAAATTTTTTTACTTTAAAAAAAAATTTAATAATATAATTTAATATATAAGAAAGAAAAGAGAATTTTTTAGAAAACTGTTGTAAAAAAGTGTTTTTAAATTTGAGCATGCGCGTATAAAATACCATCATGAGTGAGGAGGTTATCATTAACAAAGTACCATGAATAGTTATATAACTTTTTTTTGTAAAAAAAATTTAGATATTACTTATGGGTAAAGTTGGATCTGGTAAAACCAGTATTAAATCGATGATATTTTGTAATTCTGTTCCTCAAGATAGTTGTGATCTTCCTGGAACAGGTGAATAATACTGCATTATTAATTAAAAATGAACTTATATGAAAATTTAATGATTAATTTTATTTAGTAAATATTGAATATAGTCATATTCGTTTTTTGGGAAATTTTATCATTAGTTTGTGGGATTGTGGTGGGTAATGTAAAAATATTGATTGATATTTATTTTGTAATTTTTATTAAATGATTATCAATTTAGGAAAGATATTTTTTTAAAAAACTATTTATATCTTGATTGTGAAAAAATATTTAGTCATGTGAAAGCACTGATATATATATTTGATGTTAAATCGATTGAATATGAAAATGAAATTGTTTTTTTTGAAAAGTGTATAGAAAATTTAAATAAATTTTCTAATAATATTCCAATTTATTGTTTTTTACATAAAATGGATCTTATTGAAGAAGAGTTTCGTGAAACTGTACTATTAATTGATCTTATTTTATTATTTAAATATACCATTATATCTAAATATATGGCTATATATTATCATTTTAAATTATATGTTGTAGATTTTTAACAAAAAAGTAAATGATTTTATTAAAGCTGCACCCAATAACAATATCAAGTGTTTTCAATCAAGTATCTATAATGAATCTATATATTTTGTAAGTTATCAACTTGATTAGTTACTATCCTATTCTTACAATGCATATAAAAATATAGGCGTGGTCTCACATAATGAGAAGTATTTTGCCAAATGCACGATTATTTCAAAAGCGTCTTGCTCAATTATGTTCAGTTATTGATTCTAGTGAAGCCATCATTTTTGACAAGGAAACTCTTATTGTATAGTATCATATATTATATATATATATTTGTTGTATTAAATATATTCTTTTTTAGATTGTTTCTTATTATTTTCATAATGACAGCTTTGATACATCTAATTTCGAACGATTAAGCTATATTATGAAGAAATTTAAAATGTCTTGTGGGTATATATATTTTTTGTTTAGAGGATGGTATATTTTTGTATTTTTTAGTAAAATAGGGATCCAATTTAAGAATGTTATTCTTAGTACTGATGAGAAAAAAATTTATCTTTGTTGTCTTACTAATTTTTCATACCTTTTAATCTCCCTTGATGAAAAAAATTTAAAAAAAAGTTTTTTTTTAATTAAAAATTATATTTTATTGTTTTAGATTTTAGCCAATGCAAGAAACATATCAAAGAAGCTGCTATATATTTTAAAACATTGGAAAGAGAAAATGGCCCTATTTGTTCTCTTGATAGAGATGCTATTATTTATGATAGTTCTTATTAATTTTTTTTGGTTAAAAAAATTTATAATTTGATATTTTTTATCTATTTAATGCCATTTATGATAGTATATTTTATGCAAATAGTCGTCAGTTAAAATTTAGGCGATTATCACCCTAGATTAATAGTATCCTTTCTCTTCATTAATATTTTTATTACAATTGGTTTTTGAAGATGTTTTATCATAAACTTAATAAATAGCTATGCAAATGGTAGCATTCTATTAACCAATTTAAACTCTAGCATTACTTACATATTAAACATGGTATTCCACATAATCTAGTTAAAATTTGTCGTAGTGTAGCAACTATTAAGTTGAAATTAGTAAATGAATCAGTTAAATCTACAAATTTTATTATATTCAACTCTAAGTCATATAAAGCATCGCATGAATTTTGTTACTCATATGGTGTACCCCTAGCTCAAATAGTAGCATGTACACAAAATTGATTAAAACTTGTTAATATCATAGATAAGAATTAAAATATACATCTTTTTAAAAGAGATTAAGTTTGACTATTCAAATAAAAATTAAATAAAGGATATATAGACTCATTTTATTATTAAGATTAGTTTTTTCACTTAAACTATTTGATACTTGTCAAGGAATTTATAAAGAATGATAAGAAACAAAATAATTTAAATATTAAACGAAAAAAGTGATACATATAGATTGGTAAATGAGAAATTTATATGATAAAGTGCAATATTAAAAAGTTTCTTAGAATTTGAAACAAGAATTTTATAGATCAGGTTGAAATTTAAAACAGACATGTTAGTTTATAGTTAAAAAACCTTATGAATAAAAGTGAGTAAGAAAAGTTTTAATACAAATCTGTTTTTTTTTATTTAACAGCACTGATTTGGTTTACAAATAGCCTCATCTGGACAAGCAATGAGACATTTTTCATCAGTTATTTCATGTAATTGATCAATTATAGTTTCCTAAATCATATCAAATAATAAACAATAACGTAAGCCAAAAGTATAAATTATTTTACATCCAAAAATTCAGGCTGTACAGTTAAAGAATGAATATTAATAGTATGAAAGTATTCTTTAATTTTTTCACTACATTCTTTATAACAGTTATAATCATTATATTTAACATGCATAGTAGCAATATATTTAGAACCAGCAAGTTGCCAAAGATGAAAATCATGTATGTCAATAATAGTTGGTAACTAAATTATTATTATTATCAATATAATTCATAAAATATTACTCTATTCTTTAATTCAGTTTTAATACTATCTATATTATATCCTTTAGGAACAGTCTGTATGAGGATACTAATTGCACTTTTTGCTAGCAAATCACAATATAATAATATTGTCAATATAAAATTAAACTACATACCAAGAGGAATAGTTGAAAATAGAAGAATAAAGACTGATAAAAGACTAAATCATAATTTTATGATATATATTATAGTAGTTTTTATTATTAATGTTTAAATATACCTTAATGATGGATCTAGATAATTAACCCAAGATTGTTTAACATAGTAGATAACAATGCAATTGATTATAACAATAACTGAGCCTAAAAGATCTCCAACTATATGCAAGTAGACACCTTTCATATTTAATTGTGACGACGATCCTTTTGACTCTAAACATTGAATGATTATATAAATTGTACAATCATATCATACAAAAATGATTATTAAAACTATTAAGTGGTCTATTTACTCTTATTATTATTTTCCATACTATTACTATCACTACTATTTTCACATTGATTTTCATTATTTTTACTTTTTAATTGAATACAAACGTCATCCGGTTGTGCCAATGATGTCGACTGATAATTTGTTGTATCATTTGAAGAATGATGCTGTGCTTTTATTAAAACTTCACTTTCACTATATTTGTTTTGTAACATTTTCTGTTGATCTATTTATAAAATTTTTTAATCATCTTTTATTAATATGTAATTAAATATGGTTTATAATACAAAAATCGTATACTTGCACTATTATTAATATGTTGTTGATCATTATTTTTTAATGTTTTCTATAGAAAAAAAAGTATCAATTTAATAATGTTTAAAGTTAATTAACACATTTTTATGTGACACTTCCTGTATATGATGATGATGATGTTCATGTCCAACTGCATGATCTAATATAACAATATTTATTGTTAATAGAAAATTTTTGGTTTATAATTTTTATACCATGAAATAAAAATAATCCTACAATATTAAGTACAAGGCCACCAACAGCAACACCTAAAACTATTAATGGACTATCAGTAGCATGTGGATCGGAAAACTTTGTTATAGCTTCAACAAATATAGTGAAACATAATGCTACAAGAAAAATTGAATTTATAAGTGCACCAACAACTTCCGATCGAACCCATCCAAAAGTATTAGTTATTACACCCTTAGAGTTAATAGCACCACGATTTGCCATCTAAAACATAAAAAATAATAGAATTTTTTTCAAACTATATGATATTAGTGTAATTTTTCAACTTTTATTATATAAATAATAGAATTTAAAAAAATAAATGTATCAAATTAAAAAGATAACAATCACTTTTTTATATATCAACAAATGAATAATGTATATCTATTAAATTACTTTGTTCGCTGCATAACCAATCACTAAAGATACTACATCTGACAACATATGATAAGCATCAGCTTGTAAAACCAATGAATGATACAAATATCCAATAGTTATTTCAACAAAAAAATATGATGCTGTTACAAATAACATTATTCCAAATGAAACATTAGGTGGAATTCGACATGACATTCCTTTCACTTATAACTATGAGATTAGTGAAAATAATAGATAAATTTAACAGATTAACTACCATTGTTCCATACAATTGGTAATTGTGTTATAGTTGCGCATAATGTTGCACATTATTGTAACCTCATATAAATGTCATGTTTTAAATCAATAAAATGGCTAAAATATACAAAATTTCAAATATAAGATTTTTAAAATGATAAAATTTACTATAAAAACTACTATAATCCATTATATAATAGAATGTGACTATATCATGATATAATCCTTAAGCTGATAGTTATTGGGTAAATTATATGCCTATTTACATATTAATGTGATTTTTTTTTGTTTTTCATATTAATCTTTAACATGAAATTTTAAAAACATATCTATATATATTTTTTAATTTTATCTATTTACAAAGTAGTTTTTCACATATATATCCTTCGTTAAAAAAAAGGTAACTATTACCGAAAAGTAACGTTAAATGGTTCGAATGAACTCGTTACTATGATCACCGACATTACATCCGTGAATTGAGACTATATATAATTTTAAACTTGAAAAGTATTTTATTTTAATCTAAAGTTTATATTTTGTCTTTTAATAAAAGTTTTTTTGATTTTTTTTCTAGATAATAATATTTTTATAAAAAATTTATATAGTTACGATTTGCTGTCACATAGTATTCTAAAATGTAGATATTATATGTGTCAATGACCATCTAAATTAAAAAAGTTTTCTTTATCTTTTGTTTTTGATAAAAATTTGAAGAATATATCTAAATATTTGTTTTGATCATTGATATTCTATGACAAACATATTGATTTTATAATATTATTATATTTTATAGGTTGTTGTTAATATTAATTTCTAGTAAAAATATAACAAAAAAACGTTCTATAATCCATTATAATATGGATTTATATATAAAATTTGATCCAAATATTATAATGATCATACACCAATGTGTATGTATTTTCACTAGGCAACTATCAGTAACAGTAAAGTATCGTTTAATATATTTTAAAATACAGATACGTTTTTCAGTTATATTCATAAAACTGTAAAAAGTCTATATTAGTCATAACACGTAGTTTCTCTCATTCTTAACATTCCTAAATGTTTAAACAGTTTTATGCTTCATATCATAAATCACATTAACATTTAGAAATAAGTATCACATTAAAAAAGCTATATATACATACAGCTATGAAACAAAGTCATAATAAAATCTTTCAGGGATCAAAAAAATTATTTTTTCGGGGAGCTACAATTTAATGTATGCGCATGCGTCATTTTTAATGATGGCGTAGTAGTCTAAATTAATTTGTAAAGCATTCATTATCGTGATAAAATTGTAAAAAAAATATATTAAAATTTTTATAAATATTAAATTTTAATGTAGGTTATTTTTTTATCGATATCAGATATATGTAAATTTGGATAACAATGCTAAAGTGTTTTTACATTAGCACTTTTAATTTTCTTTACAATATTTGAATAAAGATTTTAAATTCTTACTAAATAAACAATGTATTACATGTCGTATGGAAATGAGTTGCGCGCTTCACTTTCTTGTTCAATGCATTTATTATTAAGTACAGAATAGAATTATTCATACTTTAATAGGAAATATCTATACATGTTTATATGTAAAAATATAATTGTTAAAATAGTTTTTAGGCAGCAATATTATTTTTCTTTCATAATTAAGTTTTACAACTACTTTTTCCATTATTCATTCATTATCCATCACATTCAATTTCTTTATAATAATTTAAAAATATAGTTAAAGTCAACATAATAAAATAAATTAATTAATTATGACTGTTTTTAATATTTCATTGCTAGATACTGCATTATGATTTAATTTGTATAGCTATTTCCCAGTAGATTAGCATAAATTATTTGATTTTATATTTTATCTTGGCATTTTTAAAATATAACTTTAATTAAAATATTAAAAAATATGAATGTAAAGTGTTATCTAGAATAAATACAGCGTTTGAATAACATTTCATGAATGATTTTACGCTCCATATAATTTAAAATTTAAAGAAAATTTTTTTGATTTTTAATGTACATATATATAGTAGATAATATTAATAACAATGTCAATAGTTATGATTTGAAAGACTAATTGAGTTGTGGTTATATTAATATAATAAAGGAAAATTTAATTCCAAAATTTTTAAATTAAATAAATTTAAAAAAATAAAAATTTACACTCTAAATAACATTATCTACAATTTATTTAAAAGGCCCCTGTTAGCTTTGATTTGGCGCATGCGCAGCAAAACAAACAACGTTTGAACTCTAGCATGCGATCAAAAATTTGAAACAGGGAATTACGAAATATGGTAGTCATATTATTAATATAATATTTAACAAGCAAAAAGATTTCTAATAATGAAATCAAAATCCCTTATTCAATTATCTGATAGTTATTAACAATAACCGTTAGGATAATTTAACTGCCAAGTCCATGCATCCTTACCTTTAAAATTCATTTTTTTACGTTATAAATAAAATAGTTTGTTCTATAAAATCATACACATGTCATCAATAGTCTTCAATGGTTTCCACCCAAGTTCTTTTTTAGCTAACAATGTCGATGTGAATATTGACGCAATATCACCATTTCTTCTTTCAACAATTGTGTATGGTACCTATATGTTCACTATTATTTGCATAAAATATAACATATAATACTTTAAGATTTGAGGCTTTTTCAAATGATTTAATAAGTTGAATTATTGAATATCCAGTGCCACTGCCAAGATTATATACCTTAACAATATAAACCATTACTATTTGATGTATTACTAAAAGTGTATTTACTTTGTAGAGAGAATCATTGTCGCTATTATTATATAACAAATCCATTGCATTTAAATGACCACTGGCTAGATCCATTACATGAATATAGTCTCTTACACCTATAAATGAAGCAATTATTTATTATATCAATAGCAACAACTAAAATATAATTTTTCTATTAAACCACAGTTAGTTTTTACTATTATAATGATATAGAAAATAATTTATTTAAAAATTTTTTTTTAACATAAAAAATATATTAATTTACCGGTTCCATCAATAGTATCGTAATCATTGCCAAAAATTTTTAATTCACTTATTACACCAACAGCAACTTGCGTTATAGAAGGCATGATATTGCTAGGAGTACCCTAAAAATTTAATTAACTTATTTAGAAAAGGCATTATAAAATAATCTACAAGTGGATTTTCACCAATATGGCCAGATGGATGAGCTCCAATTGGATTAAAATATCTAAGAACAACTACTTGCCATTTCTAGATAATAGATAAGAAAAATGACAACTTAAAATAATCAATCCACTAACACTATTTGGTTTGAAAGTAAGATCTTTAAGGATTTGTTCACAAAAGTATTTACTATATCCATATGGATTGGTACAATCTCCCACCGGATGATGTTCATCTATTGGTAAATACTTAGGATTACCGTATACCGTTGCTGATGATGAATAAACCATTTTATAAACTTTATGTTTCTCCATAAGCTTATTTTTATATTATAACATTTTTAAACTGATAATATTATATCACCTTTAAAAGTATGAGCATTCCATTAACGTTGTTATCATAGTATAAGAGTGGATTTTCAATTGATTCATTCACACTCTTAAGAGCTGCCAGATGGATAACACAATTAATTTGATGCTATATCTAAATAAAATATTGTATAATCATATTACTTACAGCTTTAAATATGATATCCATTCCCTCTTCATCTGATATATCAATATTATAATCATAAAAAGGTTTTTGAGTTATCATTCTAACATTTGCCAAACATTCTATAATTATCAAATTTTATCAAAATTGTTAAAGTTTTTTCGTAGATAAATTACTTCGAGATGAATTTTTGTGATTATCAACAACTACCACATTGTACTTATTTTGTTCCAAAAGTAATACAAGTATATGTGAACCTATGTATCCACATCCACCAGTTAGCAAAATGCTTTGCTTTTTTCTATCAGACATTTTTCGAAGAAAAATTCCAACCTCTACACACCTAGAATATCCAATTTGACTGCGCAGCTAATTGTTATAACAGAGATATAGGCGCTATAGTAACTAATCCTATTGTTAATAAAAAAAACTTTTCATTTCTTACTGATGTTGTATATTAAAAAAAATCATATTTTAGACTATAATGAGTATATTTTAAACTACTCAGCCTAACATTGAATTGAATCGTTATAAATATACTAAAATCTATTAAAAAATGTTTTCAATAATTTAATCATTATATCCTAGGATTAAATAATTTAGAAAAAAACCAATAGATATCTATTCATTTATTAATATTTTAGGTTGCATTCTGCTTAGATTTTATCACTAGAAACTAATCTTTTATTCTATTGTATTATTATAAGTTTATATTGAAATAATTTCAGTAATTTAAATATAATGAATTTATTCTAAACATAAAAAATATGCTAAAACATCACCCTATATTATTTATCAATATGGTGTATGCCTAATTGTTTTTAACAGATATCAAGCTACTCACATAGTAGTATCTCCATTTTCCACATCATCACAAATTAATGTCTCAATGGATTGCACTAATTTACACTAAATTATTTGTTGATATAGAAAAAGAGTAATACTAAATTGTAAATATCTACAGTAATAATTTATCACAATGTCAAGCTATATAATAATAAAATCTTACTTATTTGTATCGAAAAACACAAAATCTAATAATTGCCACATGATTAAACGCTAATTATCATTATTAGCGTCTAAGTATTAATTAAACGTTATTATTTCAGCACATGGGAATTGAACACGAATGAATGGGAAAAAACGATTAGTGGTACATGATTGATATTGTTGTGTCCACTAGTTCTTAATTCATGAATTTTGATATAGCTGGTGTAAGTAGTAACAATAATTTCTGTATTTTTAAATTATCTTAAGCATCAAATATCTAAAAATCCTAAACTTTGTCGCTGTACTTAAAATTTTTATCTGTACAATATTACTATTTTTTTAATTTAAACAACCAACTATTATTTTATTTATAAAAATATATTAGCCTACTTAATTAAAATATAAATCGAATTGTTTAGAGACAACAAATATCGCACAATTTCAAGTTTGAAAATGACAAGCGCTTGTAGGCGGAAATTATACGCACATCTTTTAGTACCAGCTTAAGCAAGCATATTATATGCTATCTGCACTTAAATATAAACAGTTTGGAATATAAAAAAATTGTTTTTTTTTTAATTAGAAAGATATTAATTATTTGTATTTAAAAAATTGAATATACTGAATGATACCAAAATAGTATAAACTACCAGTTTTCATTTATACTGAAGTAATTGTATAACATTGAAAGCCTTCTTAAAATGCATGCTTTGCCACGAATAATAAAGGCATCTACTGAATCCAATGCAGGTCTAATATCCATATGAACAAAATCTCCTTTCTTATAATCTTCATCTGAGCCAACATCATAATAATCAATAACATATCGAACTTCCCGTCCATATCGGTCTATAACCCAGTCATGTCTATCAAATGGTAGTTGATACCTACAATTATAAATTTTTAATAGTTTATCTTTTTATTTATAATAACTAGAATATTACCCGAGGAATTGTCTAATACGAGCTCTAGGTGAGTATTTTGTGGCAAATCCAGCAAACTTTTTCAGTTTTATATCACAACTATCACTATTACATATTTAAATAAGATATAATAGCAACTTAACATACACGCCAGCAAGTTCTTCCCATTTACATATTTCTATCCATGCTTTTTCATTATTTTTGTTATGAATTTGAATTATATTTGTCATATCACTTGGTGATATTTGTGACGTCTCCCAGCGCCATCCTTTTTTTAACATTGCATTCCAAAACATTTGTTCTGATGGATATACCCATTTTTCATTTTTATTTGATTCTGAATATTTCTTAATAGATGATACTTGCCTTTCAGTTTTTAATGGAAACGGTTGTCCAGGTGATGGCTGCTGATTTGGTGGAGTCATCTTATCAAGATTAAATAAATAAAATACAAATTTTTAATAGAATGTTGCTTAATAAGAAAAATAATAACTTATTCAATTGGTTTTAATATATTTAAATGTATTACATTATTTGTAGGATCAACAAAATTGTTTTCTTCACCTGAAAATGGGCATTTAAAGTCATTTTGCTCTTTATTGGACTGATTTAATCCGCATGAACTAACACTTTCTGGTTTTGATAAACTTTTCCCCATGATTCTCTTTTCCAAAAATAATATAAAATGTTATTAAAAAATTTTATCACACTTTTAAAAATTTATTGCATAAATTTTTTTAAAAATCGCTAAAAATCAAAACAACCAAACGATTTCAGTATTACCCAGCGCACGTGACTTCGCGCATAGAACTACGTGGAATTGGTTGATGGGTACTGAAGAGACTGATTTATGCAAGAAAGTTGAAGAAGACTTTATTCAACATCGTGATGCTCAAATTGAACATGAATATGATAATTTACTTAATAGATTAATTCCAATAGCAAACCCATTAGCTAACTATAAACTGTGCAAGTCTATTTGTCGATTGATTCGCAAAGGTATTTAAAAAAATCCTTATAAAATATTAGCTAATATACATAAATAGCTTCAAAAATTAAAAAATGTTCTCGTGGAGTTAAAGCTGTTAATAAGTCTATTCGAAAAAATATGAAGGGGTGATTATATTAGCCATAATTTTACCTTTTTATATTAATTAATATACACTAATAACACAATAATTCATTTTACATAATCCTTTGCATTTTATAAGATAATAATTTTTAGAATTGTTGTGTTAGCTGGTGATATGACTCCTATTGATAACATTAGTCATTATCCTATTTGGTGTGAAAGCTTAAATATTCCTTATATTTATGTGCCTTCGTCAATTGTAATTATTAAACATGTATCTAAGATTCATTAAATAAATTTAGATGATTTCAAATGCAATGCAGGTCGTTGGTCATACAGCTTGTCTAATGATTCAATTTGACGAAAGTTATGAAAGTAAATTTAATAAAGTACGAGATAAAATATCCAAAATGCCATTTCCTGTAACAATTGAATGAAAAGATAAATGAAATTTTAAATATATAACAATTTATTAAAGATAGATATAATTTTTTCCTCCTATTTATAATTTCATTCCATAAATATCAATTCTAATTAAAATTTATATATTATTATTTTCATTATAAATCTAAATTTCTTTAAATACATATAAATGTACAAATTTTGTTTTATTTTTTAAACGTAAACCATTTCTGCTAGTTTTTATTCTGCATGCCCATTGATTTAGTAAAATAATCTATTAGTCATTTGCACAAAACCAAACATACAAAGTTGATAGTATCATTATCTCAATTAAATGTACCTTTATTGAGTAACTTTTGTACTTAATAACGATAAGAACATAATGCTATTTAGCCAACTCCTTTTTTTATAAATAATTAGCTAGCATAAAAGCCACCATAATTTGTATCTAATGATGGATAATATGTGTAAAATTCATAATTGCTATTTATTTTAAACGTGGTTTGTTGTGTTTCAACATTAGATCTATTATTAATGAATTTTTTTGAAATAAATATGCTTAGAATGGCACAGACAATACTTAATGAAAACCATTTTAGTCTAGAACCACTGATCTTTTTTTAACAAATATCTAAGCTAAGCCTTTGTTTTCAGTTGAGAGAATATATCAGATATAGTTCTACTTTGCATAAAAAGCTACGATTAATTATGAGTAGTGAGACTTTGTAGCCTCTTTTAGACTTGCTTTAGTAAATTCCATCTTTCTCATACGCGCCCTTTTCTTTAGCGTATTGTGACACTAATAAGGGAGTAAAAATTGATTTTTTATTTAATATAAATCACTGGTAAACAATTTATATAAATTAAACTATTATAAATTGGTATTTCGATTTTCAAAAAGTCAAAAATATTGTCATATTACTAGAATAGTTGATGATGACCAATGTATAATAAAAATAACTTAATGTGCAGATGGTAATTAATTATATTTAATTAAACTTAAGTCATTATATTTAACAAAAATAAAAGATATGAACCTAAGTGACTAAAATGGGTACGACTAACTGGGTAAACTAGCATTGATTTATAGGACAATCTTAATTAGCTCACATGTGTCTGTTGTGTCGTGGGCACACAAATTCAACTTTAGCATGATTTAAAAAAGTATGGAAATATTTTTAAGATAATTTAATGATATATTTACATAATTCGCGATTTTATTTACTAAAAAGATATTTAAAATATGAAAAAGTGTTCATTATATAACATAAAGAGCAATCTAACACCATTTTTTGTAAAAATTTAAAAGTAGCTCTCAAATATGTAATATATTTAACAAATAAATTTATATCTGTTAATAATTAACATAAAAGTACTTTAATAGAGATACATATGTAATAGACAACACTAAAATTCTTAATCACATGTTTAAAAAAAACATGTGCTTTCCATAGCATTCGTTATATAAAGTATCAAAAATTTGAGCCTAAAAACATTAATTTTTAATAATATAAAGAGTTTTAGATATTATAAAACACAGTAAAATTTACAGAACATTTTGTGAGTATTTCTAAGAAAAATAGCACATTAATCTCACATTAACGATAAAAAAATCATATATTTTTTAAAAGATATAATAAACTTTAACAAATTGAAGCAGAAATACTTTTTTTTAAGGTGATCATTTAAAAAAAATAAGATATAAAATATTTTTTTGTAAAATTCAGTAAGGATACTTACTTATTATCATCATGATTAGTTAAGCTAAAAATTATAAACGTTTCTAAATGATTTTATTCTCCTTTTATTTTTCCAAAACAACATAAAATATTTATTTTTTTATAATTATTATAAAATTTTTGAATAACCGCTTTTTAATACTCTTATGAAATGATACCACTAATTTTGTCAACCATATATATATACATATAAAATTTTAATTATTATAGCTGTTAATATTGTCTAGAATGTTTATGATTTATTTTTTTTAAATAATGATATTTATAGAATAAAAACTCCTAAACCTAATGAAACTTTTTAGTAAAAAGTAATACAATTGATACCTTAAAAAACACCACCAAGCCATGTACTCTAAGATAATAGTGTTGATATTCATATTTAAAATTTTTGTTTGATAAATGGTATGAATTTTTTCCATGAAACATGAAAATGATAAATTCCAATTTCAGGAAGAGTTGGAATACCAAGTTCTCTTAGTTTGGGTTCTACTTGTTTCATTAAATCATCGTAAAAGTCAGTATCAAATCTTGACACAAATTTGCATGTTTCCATAATTCTAATGGCTAGTACTAAATCATTAAATTCTCGACATCTATCCATAAAAATATTAAAAAGTTCAGCATCAGGAAAATAATCCCATTTAAAGAATTCATTCACATTGTAATGTAAATCAGCAGGTGACATCTTTGCTGTTCTAAAGCAGTTAATTTTTATTTCAAATTTATAGTACAACTCATAATTATACCGAAAAAATGTTTTGAACTTTTCATCTGCTTCAGATAATGATAAATACTGTCCAAAATTTATTGGCATAGACGACATTGCTAGTATATGATTTACTTATGAACAATATAAGAAAATACTTTTTTTAGCTATCGATAATATAACGCATTTTCTAGTTTCTCTTACAAATGTACATAGGGTTCGCACCATAGACAGGGAGGTATATGCCGATTAAAGCCGAAATTTAAATATAAGATACTAGTATATTTGCGCATGCCTTTTCGACTGTTCATAATTACTCGTTCAGTTTCTATACAAACATTGGTTTACTCACAACTATACCTTATTAATTTAAATTTCTTATAATATATATTACCAGTAACATTTTTATAGTGAAAATATAAATAATAATGAGTTAATTTTCTTTTATGATTGCATTTAAATGAAACCATTAATGAGTTACTGCGGATAGCGAACCTCTAATGAATAGATATATATTGGAGGTATTTTAATATATCGTTTCAATATTATGTATGAGTAGATATTGTTAAAAATAACTTTTTTAAAGTGATTTGTTCTAAACTGTCTTAATGTGATGAAATGTACTTTGCATCCAAACCAAACTACCCCATTACAATTAAATTTTGTACATATCTATTAATTACTACAAAATAAATAAATAAACTTTTTAAGGAATTATATCTTTTCTTATTTATCATCATATATCAATTTAATGGACTCTAAACATAATGACATAAGTCATTATTTCATATATCCATCCCTCGACTACTATTACCTCATCTCCCGCCAAATCACAATATAACATTTAATTAAAATAAAAACTATTTTTTAGACAAGAAATCCCTCTAACTGGGCGTATACAATTTTTAAAAAATCGCACTTAGTAACAACGAGACTTTACATGATTATAATACGATCCAAAAATGTGTCGCTCTGCAAAATTTTTTTTCTACAGTATTAGTAGTCTAATAAAATATTACTCTACGTATTGTATAATTAATAAAAATCTATCAGACCTTGGAAATATTTCCTCCACTAGAAAATACTATTATTTTTCCATTATTTTAAATTAATGTAACACTTAATTGTATATAAAATCAACTTTAAATTATAATCCAAAAATAAATCTAAAAAATTAGCTTTATTCTTGTTAACACGCAAGTTCAAAATCAGCATTGATGACAAATGATATCAAATATTGACAATTCATTTTATTTAGAGAAATATCACTAATATATTATTATCATTATAAAATAAAAATATTATATTAAGTTTTTAACAATTTTAAACAAGATATTTATCCAAATCCTTCCAAGCCTATATGTTGAGATGTTACAAACAAAAATCACTAGTAACAAGCATACACAATAGTCTCTGCACGTAAAATAACGGAGCATTTCCTCGCTGCAACTCTCAGAAAATTTATTTCCATTAAGTACTCGTTTTTGACATTTTTTCCATATATCATAATAATTTCTGCATTCAGTAGTTCTTGAACAATCCTCTCTCAATCTAATTAGAGGATCGACAACTTCATCGGTCTAAATTTATATGAAATATATTTTTACTTTTATTCTATAGTTCTATTTATTACATCATCACATTTTGAAACGTTTACGGCGGTAAAGTACTTTTTTAAAAACATACTCATTATAAATCTAACCCGAGCATTTGAAACGAGCACATACGAAATTTAATAATTAGTCTTTCGTTAACCTCATATTTTTACCCTTTTTTTTAAAAAAAATAGTAATTTAGTATATTTTTTATTAGAAATAATTTTTAATTTAAAATTATTATTTAAACAGTAATTTTGGAGAATAGTCTAAAATAAATCATAAACTAGTCTTGGAAAAGATTGCTAAGAATTGATTATAATTTAAATTTTACATAATAAATTTTAATTAAATAATGTTTTTATGGCCTTTTTTATATCAAAAATTATGAATATTTTTAAAAAATTAAAGTTTTTCAACTAAATTTTTTATAATAATATGGATTTTATTCATTGAGTGTTGATTTTTTTATTATTATTTATATTAATCATGTTAAATTATGTCAAATTTTAATATTATATATATTTTTTAAGAGTATATAAATATTTTTAGTTTACATAATTTTTATACATTATTTAAAAGACTAATAAATGTTTTACATGATGATTAACATATTTATAAGGTGTCACATGTTTATATATGTAATTATAATTATTTATGAAATAGTAAAAAACCTAAAACAAATTATATCTTAATTAAAATCATATTTTTACACGCAACAAATTTAAAATTTGTTGAGAATACATATTTAAGTCAATTCTAAACGTGATATGAGATAATTTAATCAGTAAAGGAAAATTTTGTATATTCGAAAATTATATTCTAAACTGAGTATATTATTATTTACACATTGCATTAAAAAAAAATACCATAAGATATACAACTTCATAAATTTTTATTATTACATTAAACATTAATAAATACTTAATTAAAATAATAATTGAATTAGAATTGTTCATATACTACCAAAATAATATATTTAATATGCTATTTAATGTTAAATATCGACATATTACATATATATTTATGATACGAATAGAATAAAACTAGTTTTTGAAGTATTATTTAAAATAAATTAGTATTAAAAGTACATTCTAGTATAGAAATTGTTTGCATATTTAAAAATGAATAGTAATATAGGTGAAACTTTATATATATATTAATAAAAAAATTGTACATAAAATAATTTAATTAGATGAAAGATAGTATATTAAAATGTTTTAATACCACATAAATCTATGTGTATCATTATTATTCATTCCAACTATGACATTACCGATCTAATACGAAAATAGTTATCGGAGAAGACTTATTAAAATTATTGTCTACGCATAAAATTTATAATAACTATTTTTTTAGAATTCTGTATAATTTAAACTTAACTATAAAGTTATTAATAGATGAATACCTAGGTTTATTATAGAAATGAGTAATAATATGATAGGGATATTATAATGACAATTAATAGACAAAATTTTGCATAAATACCCATCTATATATAAATGTTATTTTAAAATATTTTAATAAAATAATGGATTTTATATAATTTTAAATAATAAAATTGGTATAATGTTCGGTTGCAATCGGATCACTTCGTATACTAAATATTAATGAAAAACTTTGCCACCAATGTAATTATTTGCTTTTAAAAATGCATTATTTAAACATTTTAATAGGTTAGATAATAATAAAATATAATTAAATAGTAAATGTTATGAATAAAGATAGTTTAGAATAGACCTTGATTTGTTAGAGTTATTATAAAATTTTATCTATAAACTGTAAGCGATTATTTTATTTTTACATTTTTATTTATAGATTTTTTATTGTTAAATTAATTATTTTTGAAGTGATGATATAATTTACATATAAATTGTGTAATGTGGTGTATTAGGATTTATGTTTATTATGTACAATACCGGAAGATTAAAATTTTTAATAAAAAGTTTAAAAAAATATGCGAATAATTATAAAAAAGTATATTATGAATTATAAAATTATATAAGTATGATATAAGTAGGTAATATTTTCTTGATTAGTCTGCTAAACAGACTATTATAGAAATGATATAAATATATGAAAATTATAGATAAACTTTAAATGTAGCAAAATTCACATTTAAAGTTTTCATAAGTTATTATCAATATGTTTATTACATTGGATATTCCTATGTATATATAGATTTTTCGATAAATGTGATGACTGTTGTTAAGTTTTGAAGGATTCCATTTTTTTTTATGTCTACGCATTTAAAAATATAAATCAAGTCAATTTTAAATGTAAAAAAGGTTATCTATTGCCGTTAACAGTTATTTGTATATAATATAGAGGAGCTACTGAAGAAAAGTTAACATTAATCTATCATAAGCATATGTAATTAATTGCGAATCGTTTTTTTTGATAGTTTGTCAATATACAGATAGATTGTGCCATAATTTTTTAAATAATCCATGATTAAAGACGATTTAATTAGGCTTTTTTCTGAGACAGGAATCATCACTGTTATTTGCAAATAAGAGTAGATATTTAAAAGTAGAATAATAAAATTACATTTTAGTGTATAAAAATTGATATCATAAATAAATAAATATAAAAGGAATAAAATCTTACCATGCATGTCTAAATTAGTAATGAGATTTGTAACTTTTAGTGAATGAGTACAGTTATATTTAAAATTATGACGTAATATCAATATTTTAAGTAGATATTTCAACTAATCATATTGATCAGTAGCTAGAATAATAATTTTTTTATTTCTAAATGTAATAAAAACTAATCAAGCTTCAAAAAACTACTATTATGCTTAAAAGGGATACTGAGAAGGTATCTGTATTATAGTATTAAGCTGCATAAAATACGACGACCAATAGTCAGTTTATTAATTTGATAGCTATATGCTTTAATTCAAATTCTATTAATATATTAGTGTTTACTTGCATTAAATTTGGGTGAAAGAATTTATAAAATAGGCTATTCATTTTTAATAAATATGTATTGCATGGTTAAAAAAACACATGGATTCTTCTCTTGACAGTGGTGGTGAATAGTTGCATTTTTTAAAAAACATGTCAACATTATTTTTAGTTTAATTTATGAATTTTAATGATAAGTAGTAATCGGTTAACGAAAAAATGAATAAACAAATTCTTTTTAAAAATTGATAACGACTTTAAAAAAATGCTAGCCCATTCCAATGGTATCAGTTAAAATAAAAATAGAAAACTTATGCTAATATAAAAAAATAATATACAATATGAATGTAGTAATACAAGAAACCAATAAAAAAGAAATCATTTAATGAAAGAACAGTAATTAAAACATATTTAATTAACATTGTATGTCTAAAAAAACTAAAAATTACGTGCGAATTAACAAATCACTAATCAATTTTAGGTTTTTCTCTAGTTGGACGTCGGTATAATAGACAGTCTTTAGTTGAAGAAATTTTGAACAGTCCAATCATTGCAAATAATAATAAAAAGAACAACACATAAAATGACCCAGATAATAACATTATTTTGGAGACATAACCCCCATTATATTCAAAATATGTTTTCAAGTTGATAGAATAGGTCTAAATCACCAATCAATTGTTTTGTATAAGATAAAGGTCTAACAATTATATATCTAGAATAAATAGATAGTACTTGTGAATTTGATTCAGAAATGGAACTAAAATCATTTGAATCAAGAGTTCTTGGATAATAAACTATAGATTTATCATGACAAATCAGTTTACGAAGCTATTTTATATAATTAACCATGATAAAATGATAGAAATAGTTTGTTAAATAACTTTTGAAATTTTATTTGACTCTAGTTGGATTTTAAGATTGGTACAGTTACGATAAAATTCAGAGTTTTGTTTCTTTAACAATCATATATTATAATAATATTATTATATAGAAATATGATACATCTGAATCTGTAGATTTATACAAACATGGGTAACAAAATGCAGTGTCAGAGCTGAAATTTTCTTTAGAAACTGATTTTATTTCATCGTAATCTTTTCTATGTTATTAATAAAATCATTTGAAACAAAAAAAAAACTCATTTATTTATTTTATGGAGAGTATACGGTTTTTTAAAATTATTCACCAGCAATAAGTATTGATCTTTAAACTTTGATTTAAGTAAATTTTCAAATTCCTCAATATTAATCATTTGATCAGTACAAATTACATAAATTTCATAGACACGTAGTGATTCTGGTTTCTAAACAACAATAATATGACTATAAAAACTATAGTTGACAATAATTTATTTATCAATCAAATTATATACATCAATATTTACACTTTGAAGTTTCGAAACAAAGTCCTATATATATAGTAGATTAAAAATATGTTATAGTAGGAAAAAAAGAATTTCATACAGAATATGTGAAAAATACATATTGAAAAAAATCTGGAATATCACTATAGGAGTTATCATCAAGCGTGACAGAAAATTTTGTATTTAATCCTAAATTATAATTAATTACAAAATATTATATAAATATTTTTGTATTATAATATTATTTAGAAAAAACTATCATGTACAACCTTCAGGTTTTACCATTGAATTAAGAATAACAATAGCATTAACTTGATCTGATGTAGAGGTTGGAACAATTGGTGGAGTAGATTTAGGCTATAAAATATTAAATAATTCATATTTAATATATTATATTACATGCAAATCAAGAGCAAGTATTGGTCCAATCAAACTATTTAAATCCATTATACGAATAGAGTTAAATTTGGAATATTTTTTTAAAAAATTAGGATAATGTTGAACATAAAGTGAGCTAGATTTGAGAGTCTAATAGAAATAATCTTAATAAAAAAAAGATTCCATTATCATACATCTGCGGTAAGAAACTCTGCATAGTAACCTCTACAATGATTCAACTGAATAAAATTATACACTATACAATAATATTTATGTATAATATTGATTATTAATAATGTAATAAAATAAATAATTTACAGAATAATATAAATGTCAACACTTGAAACATTCTTAGTATTACTTAATTTAGCATGCGCACGCAGTACAATATAACATGTATAGTTTGACAAAATTTTATTTTATAATAAAAAGAAAGAGATTAAGATTTTAAACATAACTAAATATATTATTAAAGTTAGATTATTAGTATAGATCGTTATCTTTGAAGTAGTAAAAGATAGTAGGCATGAGCACATTCGAATCAAATGTTGTTTTATCTATAGGTTAGTCAATTTCATAAATATAGCTTTATATTGATGAAATTATATTTTCACTCATAGATTGACTTGAAAATATATTAAAAAATAAATAAAAATTGCTATTAGATGTGAAGAATACATGATTTAAGTGTAATCTTTTTGTAATTTATGTATTAACTAATGGGTATCGGTATTGAGAGCTTTTTATGGTATAATATTCTACTTTAAAAGCATAAAAGCAGTTTAAAGATTTTTTTATATCAGAATTTGGATATAAATTATTTTTTTTTATGTTATATATACTAAATAAAATATAAGATTTAAGTATTTTGTAAACATTTATATAATTTTATTTAAATGAAAAATATATAATAAATTTAATAGAAATACAATTATTATATTAGATGAATTTTTATATTAGTTAAATGTATACATTTCAAGTAATTTTCAAGTTAGTTCTAGTGCTAGTTAAAATGAAATTATAAAAATATAATGGATTTTTTTTTCCAATATGATAATGATTTCGTGTTTAATATTTTGAACAATGTTAAAATAATAAAATTTATTACTATACGGCACTTATTTTTAAATATAACTAACTTTATATTATCTTGAACATATTATAGATTTTAAATATATAAATATATTTTTTTAAACTTATAATAATTGATTTTATTAAAATTATCTAGTAGTATATAAATAGAGAGAAATATTAGAATCCTTTTACAAGTAACGAATGCAAATTCGTGCATCTTCGGTACATTTAGTACTATGATGTTGCTACTATTTTAGATCGACATTGTTGAATAGTAAAGTAACCATTTATGCAATAATTTAAAGTATGATATGTTGTATTATTAAAACTTAAATTTTTTAAGGTTGTATAAAAATAGTTAACTTGATGTAGCAGTTTGTTGACTATCACAAAAATTAGGTTCAAAAGTTTAAGTAGAAATTTAATATTGTAATTTTTGATGCATATGAATTTGTTAAGTAGAGGAAAATTTATTAGTATCTTACATACATTGTCCTACATTAGAAATTATCCCGTAAGAATTGAATTTAAAATACATGGATTAATTGTAGAAAAAACTCAAGGTAAGGTTTTATTTGAAATGATAGTTAAATTGAATAGTATCAAGTAAAAATATTCCATTATTATCATCATAGTATTTTTGTTTATAAAGTTAAACCTCTGATGCAACATGTGACGTTGTAAAGTTTCGACTAGATAAACCTACATTATTATCATTTTAAGTACCATAAAAACATTTTAAT
>JRUX01001560.1:0-60552 GCA_001407235.2 Kudoa iwatai
ATTGGTAATAGTTTCAATAGAAAATTTTAATTTTTACGCCAAATAAATTAATTACAATTTTACGTTTGGGCACGAAATAAAAGATCTTCGGTATGTATCGTTTACGATGATTATAAATATTGTGGTATTTTAAGTTTGTGTGTCAAGCCCATTCTTATTACTTAGATAACATAATTTATCTTATTTAAATACAATTTTAAAAAAAAATTGTAGTAGTTTTTATGATTGTTATTATTATTAGTAGTAATGTAACGACTATTTTTTTATTTGTACATATCATTTATCAATATCTATGTTCATTGTGAGCCAGATCAATTTGATTTAATTGATAGAATGGTATAAGTGTTTGCAAAAATTCTAGGACACATTATCGCTCTAAGGTTTTGTGTTAAGATTAACTAGGAGAAATTTTTTGTGTTGGTGGCAACAATTGACTATAACACTTGACAAATACCAAATGAAACTCATAATAAAAAGTCTTTCAAACTTTTTTATGCATTTAAATGATAATCTAATCTCAGTAATGATTTCAAAGATAAAGTGAACAATTTTTTGCATGAAAAATGAAATGTCACAATGGATTTAATTTAATAAAAAGATATTCATTATAAAAATACAGAATTGATTGGTGTTGAAAAATTGTTTGGGGTGCTATGTGGAGCTACGTTTGAATGAAGATATATTTTCACAACTATTGTTGTCATCGTTGCTAATAGCATTAAGATAAAGTATGTTGATAGTAGCATTTTTTATAAAGATAATACTACATTTGTGTCAATAGTATGTGTGAGGAGAAAAAACAATTTAGGCTAGATAATTGCAATCTATCAGACCCCATAGTGTTGAATATCATCAAATACTTAGACTATAATAATGCAGTGAATCTTGCAGTAGTAAGTTCCAATTTTTTTTTAAATAAAGCCATATTAAAATATCAAAGAAAAGTACTAACAATATTTGATTATTTTTTAGACCAGTAAGCATTCATATGAAATTTTTCTTGAATGCGAGAATTCAATTTTAAAGAAAACGCTTTTTACCGGTAAACTACCAAATAAAAATAATCTACATATATTTAAAAAGTAGCATAAATAAATAATTTTATATTTAATATTTTATTTGTATATTTTTAGGGCATGTAAATCAAACAATATAGAAGCAATGATAAAAATGGCATTAGCCTATGTATGTAGCCATTCATATGGTAATAATAAAACTATCATTCTAAAATTATACATAATAATGTTCATACTATTCTAACATGAAATAGATTATGATCCAGAATTCAAAGAAAAAATAAGTCTACCAGAAACCTTTGAATTATTGCTAAAATTAGAAATTACTTTGTTAAAAACATATGGAATAGCTGGAATAGCACCACTATTTATTAAACCACCATGGGGTCATAATCAATGCACTAAAGCAAAAATATTTCGCTTTTTCAAATCAAATGCACGACTTTTACAAATGGATTCATGTAGAAATTTACTTGAAGTTATTTTCATTGTGGAATTTATTTGTTTTGCTATTCTCTTGTCAATTATATTTAGGATTGTCTTGATAGTTGCACTCAAATACATCTAGTAAATCTAGTATTATTTATGATAAGGCTTTGGGTAAAAATAGTCATTTCAATCTATTATCTTTTTATCATTAATATCACCATTTATAGGGATTGTATAAACCATCAGATAATAGATTTGTTGAAAAATTACAAAAATTTGCCACCGATCACTCGTTTCACACAGATTCACTCATATCATTGTGCCATTGGATGAAATACAATGCTGTAAATTTTTTAACCCATCAAACACTTTTATCAAAAAATTCATCAAAAACCAACAATTTTTTTATTGAAAAACTCAAATTAAATGCCACTAAATTTGACAATATTTCTTTATATGGATTTATAGCTGGATTCATAGTTAATGTAGATAAACATCATTCATTTCAGCTAAATACAGAAATCATTACAGTATCTTTGAATGAAAGTTTTTTTAATAAATAAATTTTCTTTTAATTAGTATATAAATAAATTTCAAAGAACGAATAACACTGTTAATGCATTTAGGATAGCTTCTGCAGCCAAACGCCTAGATAGTCTGTATCTAAAATGATTTTTGTTTTTTCATTTTAAATACAATCATACTAATTTATTAGGAATAAATTGGTTAGATTTTTTTTTGAAAATATTACAATTTTTTCTCTTGATCCAATAATTGTTCATATGAGTTTAACATATGTAACACATTACATCAGTAAACGAGCTTTTAATTGGAATTCTCTTGAATTAATTGGAATTTCAGCAATGGTACTCAGTTCAAAGTATATTATTTTCAATAATTTCAATATCTTATCAAATCTATAATGGAAACTATTAATATTAAGAACTTTTCATGAGTCTGATTCTTGTTTTGCAGTAGTTGATGCAATGTGCTGCCTTGATAACGTTGAATACATTGAAATTTATATGTAAAAGTTTAAAATTATTCTATAACAAGTAATAGCTAACTGTATAGGGCTATTGCAGAAATTTTATCTACTACTCCAGACAACCCTTACTATTTGACAATGTATGGCCCAATTGATATCATAGCAAATCAATTAAATGTATTATCACCTATTAAATTTTACTATTAACATGTTTTTTAACTAAAATCATATAGGTAAATAAACTTTTTGTTGAAGTTCTTCATTTTCTCTGTGATATTTTACTATTAGATATCACAAAAATGTGTTGGTAAAGAAATTAACTTTATACTTTTTATATTTATGATTAATTTAGTGATAAAATGACCTATATTTATTATTTCTTTATAATAACTGAAAAAATATATCCATTATCTGGTATATTACAACTATATTATTATTATTATATATTTAAAATGAAAAATCAATACAATTGTTCATATTAATCATATTTGTACCATAGTGTATTTTATTTTAACACATTAAATAATTAATAATACATTCATTTTTATTATGATTTTAATTTAATTAAGAAAATATTAATTTTAAAAAAATAATATAAGAGATACGTTGTCTATCTTTATAGAAATTAAGACTTTTCTAACATAGCTTCTTCATTAAAGTATGCACTACTTTAATAAGAATTATTTTCTAAAATAGAGTCATTTTTAAATTAATATAATTTATTTTAGAAGAAAAAAAAAATTTTTTTATAAATATTTTTGATCAGCTTTACTTACCACCACATACCTCTTATGAAGTTATATTGTATAATCATTTGATTTGTTTGTAAATATTCAAATATATTCTAGTTCAATTAAAGAAAATCTTACAACATGTGATGCAATATGGTGTATTCAACGATAGTACTCTATATAGCATTCATTTTTCTACAATAAATTTGTTTTTATCTAGTTATCTCGACCGTTGTGCAATTCTTGTAGAGCCTTCATCAAATCCATTTGTTCTACAAAATGACGCAATATTAACTGCAGTTAATGATCTTTTAGAGTTCTCATTTATGCCTGTTATCAATGAACCTAAAATAAATCTTTTAAATAATGCACGTATTACTACATACTATGTGCATTACATAGATACATTTTATATATTTCATATTTAAGGTTGGAAAACAAATCTAAATAATCAAATTACTTTTCATAACACTACTCCTACACAACAGGTCTGTACTTTTAATATTTCCGAAGATTTACAAAGTATCTAGAAGAGCACATATGGCCTATGATTCTCATATCTGTTTTAATATGCACAATAACAATTTTATTTGTCAAAAAAATTAAATTTTATTTAAATATTTATTATTCTAAACTTTTTTCATTTAATATATGCTATTTCCATTTATTATATTGCTTACTTCAAACTAGCTCCGCCATAATTTTACAAATTATATGCCACAATAACAAGAAAAATCACTCCTTTATTAACAGATATATATTTACATACTTTTCACATTTAATAAATTTATCAAAGTCTGAATTTTTTTCTAAAAGCCGTTTGTTTTTGTACAACATTTCATAATCAATTTCTTTTACTTTTAAAAATATAAATTATACCTACTTTACGCATTTTATAATAAAATTTCATTGATTTGCTAAGTAGTATACATTTTACTACCACTTCAGGTTAAAAATTGTATCACATCATATGTATTGATATCATTTACTTTTTTTATATTCACTTTAGTATTTTTATTTTTTATGCAAAACCATTTGACTAAAAATCTATAATTAATATACCTTTTTTATACAAAAAAAAAAGAAGAACGTTTGGAATGTTTTAAAAACGTAAAGAATCGTAAATATTCGATATATTATAATGACATACGATTATTTAATTTTTGGGTTGTCATGACAGTTCTATGGTACTTCATGTAATTTTTATAAAAATAATACTTGAATTTTGTTACTATTATTGATGAATAAAATAACTCCATTCTTAACTAATTAGTTATTATTAAGTGACAAAGAAGTTTAAAATGAGCTTTTTATACAAACTTAAATCATGTCTTAAATATGAAATTATAAAAAAAGCTATTTAATAGTATAGAAAAAAAACTATGAATATCTCAATAATAGTAGTAGTTTTATAAGCACATAAAAATAACACATATATATAGAGATAAATAAGTATAATTTATTGTTTTATTCATAAAAGTAGAATCTGTAATCTAATTAATTAATTAAGCAATTAAAAATTCAATTAATCTTCTTTAAAAACTTTTGAATTAATTCATTAACAAAGTAATTTAGTTATTTTCAGCCTTAATAAAAAAATCACTCAATATTACATGTATATAGGAATAAACCATTTTATCAGTTACTTATAGACCTACATATAATGAATAACTACAGTTTAAAATAAACATACTATCAATATAACACACTTTATAGTTTATCTTTTAAATAATGTTTAGCTATCATTAAATACTTAATTCAATCGTATAATTGTATTCTATTATAGTTTTAGTTTTACCATGGTAACAGTATAAATAATAATCTATTTAACTTAAAAATTAACTGATATAGTGAAAGAATGAAAAATAAAATATAACCATGTTATAAAATTTACAAAAATGTATATTAGCAATATCATACATCATGTAAAATATATCAAATACAATATATAACAATTTTTGCCGCTAATATAGTGGTATAATGGTCATTTAATTTTTTTTATTGATCAAATAAAATAATGTAATTACCATGGAAATAATCCAATAATTAATTGTTAATAAAGTATTGAATTTAGCATTAGTATATTTCAAAAGTTAACATTGTTATTATTATGAATTTAATATATAAAGATATTTTAGAATATTGAAGAGAAAAAACATTATTATTATTATTATTATAAAGTAATATATACTATTCTGTAGAATAATATTGTTAAAGTATATATATATTTTACAAAAAATATTATTTTTTTAAAATTAAAATGAATGATTAAAAATTTTTAATGTCTAGAAAGTATTTACGAGAATAAAATGCAGGAAAAGGAATAACCAAACAAAATTTATCATCTACAATTATATAAATATAATATAGTTTTTCAACCATATCCGCTAATGATTAAACATCATTTTGTACATATCTCAAACTATGAGTGTGTAAATATATAGAAAGAGGTTTAAAAGAAGTGAACTCTTATCGGCGATATTTATATTTACGAAATTGAAACCATAATTGAAACACACCATTCTCAAATTGACAGACAAGATTTGAGTGGTCACCAACATCCCATTCACCATCTACAATCTTAAATGCTATATCCTAGTAAGTGGATTTTAATTAATTATAGCATGAATACTGTATAATAATAATAAGATTTACTTCATAAGGTGGCCCTCCAGAAAATTTTATTATATTATAATCAGGATTATCAGGACATGCAGTCTTAAAATAGACGACAATTGTATGTACAATAAAAAAAATATGTTTCTATTTACCACAGAATAGCTTGGAGTTTTTGTTGGATCTAATAAATTAGGATAAAATATCTACAATAATATTAAAATAAGTAAAAAAATTGCAACAAAATACATTAAATTTGTATCCTTGAATTATTTTAGGAGGTGGATTGTCAACATCGTAATGAGTTTGATTATATTTATTCCATTCAAATCCCTACATTAATATACAAATTGTAAATATCATTATTAGTTTGTTGATCAATTTACAGTATTAATTTTATTGAAATATTTTGGCTTAATAAGAGTATAATGTGTGGCTATTCGATTCTTATCCTAAAAAAAGTTAACAACTTGTAAAATGATGTGGTTATTATCATACTTGGTCTTGAATAAACGATTCTTGATTAAATTCTTCTTCATCTTCTTCCATTTTTTTGCACATCTCTTCATTATATAGTTTTATAGACTTTTTATCCTATATAATAACAAAATAGTTGATAATTAAGTAATGAATATATTACATCAGCAACTTTCGACCCATTTAAAATATAATCTTGTTGTTTATTCTATTAAATTATATAAAATAAAACATTAAAGGCAATTTACAAGTTCTCTATAATATGTTTCCCTATCAAAAACATCAATCTAAAAACATTATAAATAATTCAATATTTTAGTAGAAAAAAAATTTAACATTTTTATTTAATTTAGAAAATGAAACTAGTATGGGGCTGTAGCATTCACTCATGTATGGCTCTCTCTCTTTCATAATGGTATAAGTAAAATTTATTATGATTTGAAAGTACGTGTAGATTTTACAAGTTCTTCAACATGAAATGTATGAAGATCTGACGAAAAACTATGATTTAAATTAATATAGACACAATAATTTATGACATACTCATTATCAGTTTTGTCTCCTTTTGTGTGGCTGTTCTAAATAATAAATAAATACTATTCTAAAGCAATAAATTTTCTATAAATAGTAAACAATCGTACTTGCGTGTGCTTTTTAATTATACGCTCTTCAAAAATTTTTTTGTACCGTTCAGTAGTAGATAATGCAGAAATTCTAACTTTAAGACGCTTTAATACCGATTCCCAATAAGCTAAAACTTAGCTGTAGAATGTTTGCTAAAACAATTCATTCTACATACATGTGTCCATGTTTGATTGTTTCAGTTTTTCACATTTTTCATTAACTTGAGTTTGCAAAATTTTTAATTGATCAATTGTTTTACCATTAAAAATTTTTTCAATATCTTTTATCGTTGCCTTTTGATTCGAATGTTCTACAGCGTGACGGCTCCTCGATTTAGCTGGCAAGTGTTTATCTTCACATTTTTTGTCACTAATTTTTTGTTCAATTACACACAATAAATCCTATAGAATTTTTTTTAGGTTTTAATATTGAATCAATACATATAATGTGATCAAAATATTTTTAAAACAATAATATACAGCTAGAAAGTATTAGGTGTAAAAAAATGTCTTTTGAAATATTTCAATTTATTTAATTTTACCATAAAAACATTTTTAATGTCTATACAAAAAAAATTAAGTGTTAATCAAATAATTTTTTAAGTACTTAATTTATCTTTTACATATTTACTGCTCAATATTTCAAAAATTAAAGATTATTTTATTAAATTTTGGTTTAAAGTATTATTAGTATAGCATCGAATTTACATGAAAAACATTTAATCAATAATATATTAGCTTTTTATAGAAATCAACTTCATTTTTAATCAAAAATAAATTACATTCCAAAAACATAAATTCTTTTCAATATCAAACTTTGTATAGAGCTGAATATCATACTTCAAATTTTCCAAGTCTTCCAAGTTAAGCTCCTACATAGAATTTTAATTCTAAAAAGCGTAAAAAAAATATTAATCACATTGACTAATTTTATAGGTTCAATCATTTTAACTTTTAATGATAAATCTTCACTAATATCAGTTCCATCACCTTGTAATATATCTTCATGGATGAAAGATGCCAAAAGATCAATTGGTTGCTCTAAATTTTAATTTTTTGCTGTTAAATTACTTACATACTATCATTTTATTAATAATTTAAATTTTTTCGAAAAGAAAATAGTTTTCAGGTTTTTAAGAACATTAAATGAATTAAAAATAACTTAAAATCTTTATTCTATATGATTTCTGTCAGTTAATATTATTTACTCATTAATTATACCCATTACACAAGTATATATAATTTACATGTTTATTATTCTTAATCTAATAGAGACAATTCTTGATTTATTTTTTTAAAAAAAAATATTTCTATAGATAGTATTTAATGGATTATGTATTAAACTATAAATAAAATCAAAAAAAATCTATAAAGCTCCTATAAATTTATAAAAAATACGCCTTCCATTCTTTATTCTAATTCTTGAACGCTCCTTTGCTTTCAAATATTCAAACTATGCATTTAAAAAAAATTTTTTACTATCAAAATTTATCAAATAAACAATCACCTCTTTTTCTTTAGACTTGTAATGTTCATAATATTCTTGTTCTTTTTTTCTAAGTTGTTCATCCTTAAATTATATAAAAAATAGTTAAAAAGTTTAATTATATGACTTATAAAACAACTACTTTTTCATTCTGTTTTAAAAAAAGTTCTTTTTCTCGTTCCTATTGTCAAAATGCTTTAGATACCACACACGTTGATCTATTAAAAATTACTTTTCTACGTTGTTTCACTTTTTCCAATTCAATCTAAATATTAGACATTACTTAATAACTTTTATCAACTATTCTACTAATGTTTCATGTCGTTTTTTATCCAAAATATTTTTTCTTGTCTCAGAATCTAGTTCATTTAATCCTTGCTTATCTAATTTCTTTTTAAAAATAAAAAATAATAAAAATATATCAAATTACTTTTTTCCATATAAAATTTTCAGTTTTATTTGATTGGTTATTGCTGTAATTCATTTTTTGGCTCAGGTCAAGCGTCCTGAAATCCAATTAGAGATGCGCCTGCGCGTCATGACTGATGAACCCCGTGAAGATTCTAAAAAAAATATTAAACTAAATGAATCTACAGTAACTAATTTCTTGTTATTAAAATTAGTTAATTGATCATAAAAGATGTTAGATTTAGTAGCTGAATTGGCTAGAAAAGAATCTGTTGTTTCCAAATCATTTGTTGGAAATATTCAACGATCAGTTCCCACATTTCAAGCCACTAGTAAAGATACAATTCAATATGATGATTATATTCCAAAAAATACATTCAAAAAAGTATTTTTACTTTAAAAATGATATTATTTATTATATGATTATATTGATAATGGAATGCATATAAATATAGATTGTTGCAAACACTGGTAGATTTTTGAACAAAAAATCAATAAAACAACTTGAACATTTTCCTCCAAATGAAATTGATAAAGATATAGGAGAATCAGTAGTTCCATTAGAGGATAGTACAGATAAGTCTATCGATCAAAAACTCATGGAAAGTAGAAGAAAACTTGAAGAAAAATCAAGACTATATGAACAACTACAAGAAGGATTACTTAAAGGTAAATCAATTTATCATTATTTAATTAAACAAATTCTTATGTTTTATAAATTTATTTTTGCAAAAATACTTTAATTATATTTTAATTTTTCTTCCCTAGCATTTTTTGTCTATTAAACAAACATTGTAGTAGTCAATTAGTACTATAATTGTGAGTGTGTCATTTTTTTTAAACTTTATTTTATTGTACAAATATATTAATATGTAATAGGATACTTAGCTTAATAAAGGTTGCTATTTTATATTAAATAAACAAGTTATTTCTCTTTTTGTTCACACAATGTTATAAATCTCATGCTCTATTATTGAAATTATATAGTAAAATGTTTGCATTTAAATTTATTAATCTACATGCAGTAAGGGATTTTATTTAAGTTTTTAAAAATGAAATCATTTTCTATTACATTAGATGAGCGAGATAACACTACTGGGGAATATCATTATTTGGTTGATTTTGACTCAATCGCCATTGCAAATGCCGAAAAAAAAATTGAACAAAAAAAGTATTACTTTAATTTACATTTACATTTTTATTTTTTGTTAGAATATTACTTGCAAAAGCTGCTGAACTAGCTGAAGCTGAATATTTTGATAAAATGAAAGAAAAATGGCTCAAAAACAAAGCCAAAAAGAAACTTGTAGAACATTACCAAGATGTTATTGATGGAGGTACACTTTTATTTGTGGGATTATCCCACCTTTTTAATAAGAAAAATTATAATCGATAAATCACTTTACTAAGCAAACAAATGTATATTATGTATTTATATTAAGTCTTTTTAAAAAAAAAGATTTTAAAAATATAAAGTTTATTCATAATGTTGAAAATAATCAGATTTAATTTGTATTCATTATATAACTATATAAAAAAATGAAAATTAATCAAAATATTTAATATTTTTTTGTAAAAGATAGTTGATATTTTAAATTAAAATGTATTTTTATAAATTATAGCTTTGTAAATAAAAACTTAAGCACTGTATTTTATTCCTATTTAGTAATTTTACTCTATATTATTTATTTTTATAATAGCTTAAATAATTAAGATTAATTTTACTTTATAATTGAGCTTTCTTACTTAATTTTTACATGTATTCTGACTCCTTTATAGAGGAAGATTTTACTTTAAGTAAAATGTAGCATTGAAAATAAACTAAAACATACTCTTTGTATAATTATTGAACAATATCATCCATGATTTACAATAGATTTTTTTTTAATCAACATTCCTGGGTAATTTCTTGGAAAAGGCATATATTTTAATATATAAGGATAACACTACCAACATTTAATAATATTAAAAATATGTTATTCTTGGCTAATCTTTTATTACAAAATAAATCAATAAAATGGTCATAATTTAGAATTAAAAGAACATGGGCCTGCCTATTTTTCATTTTCAACGGATGAAAAAGAAAGAGAAGCCCAACTAGATATGCTTAATCAATTACGATCAAAAACAGTTACAGAACGAGAAAAATCTGACAAAAAATTACAAATAAAACAAAATGCTCTTCAGAGACGCCTAACAGCTATACGGAAACGTAGAATTGCATCTAAAGATAATGTTATGGAACACAACGCACAGGACTACAAACCTACTACAATCACCACCCTAACCGAACCATGTGACCAGCAAGCATCCGATCAGCCTCTTATCGATAATGTAATAGACAATTTTTTAAAGCAACAGAAAAATCAACATAACAATCAATAACAAATCAAATTTATTGAATTATTTATAGTGTGAATATATTTTATAGTATTGTTATATTGCGTAGTTTTTTATAGTTTTCAAAATCCCATATTTTCGGTAATTTTCGTATTTATATTCATTGTATATTCATGGTAGAAGGTACTTAAATTGCTTTTAGATCATAAAATCATTTAATAAAATGATATAATATTTTTTTGTTAGAGGCTATTAAAGTAGCTAGTAAAATAATCCGAGACTCCAATGGTTTGGTTGTTCAAAACTATAATAATATTGTATTACACTCTTGTCACATTTTTGTAAAATAAATGAAATCTATGTTTTCTTAGGTTTTAAGTGAACTAAATCCACTACATTTAGAAATCATTAGTAGACAAGCAACAATCAATATAGGTACTCAGTTATTGATTACTATGAATGGATTTACTTGTTATTTACATAAATGAAATAATTATAATAATTAGGTACCATAGGACATGTAGCACACGGAAAGTCAACAGTTGTTAAAGCTATTTCAGGTGTTCAAGTAATTCTTATATTGAATTAGACATCTAATTTGTTAAAAATACATTTCAATAGACTGTACGTTTTAAAAATGAACTGGAAAGAAATATTACAATTAAACTAGGTTATGCTAATGCTAAGGTATATTTATTTTAAAATAGAATATGTATATTTGTGTAATTTTATTAATCAAATTTTCTTTGTTTCCAATTTTAGATATATAAATGTGACAACAAAGATTGTCCACCACCCGGATGTTACTGTGCAAGAGGTAGTGCCCATCCAGATGTTTTTCAATGTACTCGTTCAGGCTGTACTGGTAGTTTTACAATTGTTAGGTATTTTCCTAAATGTGTCTACTATCTTTAAATGATAGTGGCTATTAGATGCACAGTTTTTTAATTTACTTAGACATATATCATTTGTTGACTGTCCTGGTCATGATATTCTTATGGCTACTATGCTTAACGGTGCGGCTGTAATGGATGCTGCCTTACTTTTAATCGCTGGAAATGAGACATGTCCCCAACCTCAAACTGCTGAACATTTGGCAGCTATTGAAGTGATGAGATTAAATCATCTTATTATACTCCAAAATAAAATTGATCTTATTAAAAAAAAACAAGCGGAGGAACAATATGCTCAAATATTACGTTTTATAAAAGGAACTGTGGCTGAAAATTCACCTGTGATTCCTATTTCTGCTCAGTTTGGTTATAATATTGATGCTGTATGTGAATACATTGTGAATTGTGTTCCTGTACCTATGAGAAATTATCAAGGGCCTGCACGTCTAATTATTGTCAGATCTTTTGATGTTAATAAACCTGGATCAGAAGTTGATGAACTTCAGGGTGGTATTGCTGGTGGTAGTATACTACGAGGTATATTGTATGTTGGTCAAGAAATTGAAATACGTCCTGGTGTCATATCAAAAGACAATAAGGGCTATTTACGTTGTAAGCCTATTCTTACAAAAATTGTCTCTTTATATGCAGAAAAAAATGATTTACAATATGCTACACCTGGAGGACTCATAGGTAACAATTCTTTTTATTTAACTACTCAGTATGTTTTTTTTAATTATTTTTCCTCTATAACAGGTGTTGGTACTACAGTTGATCCTGCTCTATGTCGTGGAGATAGAATGGTCGGTCAAGTATTGCATGACATATTTAAATATAGCTCTACATATATTTTTTAAGTTACTTGGTGAAGTTAATTCTCTACCAAAAGTTTATTCTGTCATTGAAATTAACTTTGTTCTACTTCGACGATATCTAGGTGTCAGAACAGAAGGTGATCAAAAAGCTGCAAGAGTAATTTTGATATCAACTATAATATATATTTTATAACGCATTTTTCAGATAAACGGACTTAAAAAAAATGATAGTCTGCTAGTTAATATCGGGTCATTATCAACCGGTTGTAAAGTAGTTTTTGCTAAAGGTGACTTGGCAAAGCTTTCACTTACACAGCCAGTTTGTACAGAAATTAACGAAAGAATTGCTTTAAGTAGAAAAGTAGATGATCACTGGAGGCTGATCGGATGGGGATCAATAATATCCGGAGGAGAAGTGGAAACACTGCCAGCGTCATAACCATTTTTTGAATTATTCTTACAATATCTTAAAATTAACACCCTGTCTATATTTATTATTAGTTTAGGAGAACAAAACTTATTATATTTTAATAGATTATTAATTATTAGAATATTTCTTACTATTTCATTAATTATTTTGAGGCTGCAATATAATAAAGTAGAGGGAGTATCTATTTATTTTTTTTATTATAAACGGTGGTATATTCATAATCATTTAGTATTATAGTTCAAAATTATTACAATAAACTAATTTTAGCATAATGTTTATGTCAATAGGTAGCAATTTAGCGTACTAACCATACTTATCCAAGAAAATACCACACAATGCATATAAATCTGATTGAGAACTAATATTTATGTGAAATGTTAGTTATTTAAATAAAATCATTATTACTACTGACATAAACTAAAATGATCATTTTGTATGGATCGAGTATAATTCAAATAGAAGAGAATAGGAGACTGATTAATGAAAAAAATAGCCTTAATTAAATGATGCGATTAATAAACATCTAACAAAATTCAGTCAATCTTTTCAATTTTTGTAAAAAGTAAATTTTTCTTGTTAATAATGTAATTTAATCAAGTATTTTTAAAAAAATTTAAAGTATACATATGTTTATAAATCAAATTTACAAAATAATAGCTAAAGATCACTTTTTAGACGAGCCAAATGAAGAAAACCCCATAACACGCATCATTTCTTCTTTTTCATCATCCATTCCCATGTGGATATCTTCTTCGAATTGTTTTTTTTGTTTTTCTTTCATTAATTTTTTTTCTTGTCTTCTTTGTTTCCTTTCTTGTTCATTCTAAAACAACAGTAATAATTATAATAATAAATTTGACCTATATACTTTAGCTTTTGTAGCAGCAATACTTTCATCAAGATCGTATTCTTTTTGGACCATATCTCTTTCTTGATTTTTCTTTTTAGTTATTGCTGCAATACGTGATTTCACTTGATCAACAGATGATCTTTCTACTTTCATTGATATGCCGAGATTAGCCTGATGTTTTTTACCATTTATATGATCAAGAAAATTGCTAGAATCTCGAAGAGAACAATCGCACACATCACAATAATATCCACCATCAGCCATGGAACCAACAGTGGAATTAATAACAAAACTTTTCCCTACTTGTTTTTCTAAGTCAACAAGATATTCTCTTGCTTTAAGTATATTAAGTAAGGGTTTCTCAGAAGGATCATCACTGTTTGGTGCATTATCAACTGGTAGTTTATGATTTTTGATGCTAGCTTTTCCAGCTTTTATTTTTTCTTTCGATCTCATCTGAGCTTTCATATGGTACTCTACTAGGTTCCATTTTCTTCGAAAGCCATCATCTTTTCCATGTACATTCCCACCTTGGTTATTCATCGAATACGGCCGTAGTTGTGCGCGAGCAATTCAAACATGGGTAGTAGCAGAGGTCGTTATAGAATGTATAAACGCAATGATATACATGCAAAAAATACTCCAAAACAATCTAAAAATGTTGAAAAAATTAAAGTTAAACTTTATGAAAATTAATTATAGTTTTATTGGTTAAATAGGAAGATGAGGTTGCAGCTGCTGCTGTTTATCAAGATTATTTGGATACTTTTGCTGACGATAGCGAAACTGTTACATCAGATGCTATTTTAAATCCAACATCTTTTGTGAAGGCTGGATCAGAAATGACAGTTGATGAACATGAAAATAACAGTAATATTTTTGAATATTTCTATTTTTAAACTTTCTTTATAAATCTATCACACTTTAAATGAGACTATAGTAAATTTAATGAAGAAAAAAATATTAATTACATTTCAAATATAGATATAGCTAAACATGCGGACTTTAGCAATGATATTGTACCCATACCATGTAACTCTACATTATCTGGTGATAATTCTTCTAATTTTCTAATTGGTGCTATTGGTATGTTTTTATTTATGTTTTAAAAAAGGTTATATTACATTATATTAAGGTTTTGTTGGTAAGGAAACTCTAGAAAAATATAAAACTGACCTTGAGATGGTAACTCATATTCAAAATATTATCTTTGAGGGAATGTAATCTATTTATAACTTTTAAACTAGTTTCAACCAAAATCTGGTAATGTAAAAACAAAAAAAATTAAAAGCAATTTAGAATTATTTAAAGAAGAACTAATGATGTAAATTTTTTATCATTTTAAGTGTATCATCGCTGTATCAATATCAATACATGTAATCTTACTAAATTCTACATATTACTTTTGTGTATAACTATTTCATTCAGTTTAATAATAAAAATATTATTATTAATAATAAATGTTTGATTATTGTAATCAAAATCTTATTGAACCATTATCATTTTTCATATTACTTTTTTCTTTCATCATCGTAAAAATTTATCTGTATAAAGGCTATGATACGTGATGCATTCTAATTTTATACTTGTATTTAATTATTTATTTTAGGAAACACTCACTTGATAAAAAGTTAACTAATAGCAGTGATGGAACCAAATCATTAGAAAATTATTGTATATATTAATTTCAATTAAAAAAATCTAATAGAATGTAATTCTCTTTACTAGCTAATATTTCAACTAATATACACGTCGGCAATCTACATCTCAAGGTATATAGATCTATTTTTATGGTACTATGATAACTGATATATTTTCTACTGTAGACGGTGGAAGATGATCTAGTACAATTGTTTGGAAAATTTGGTTCCCTTGCAAATGTTAAAATTATGCAACCACGCTCGAATGATGATAAAATAAGGACACATGTTTTCGGTTTTGTTGCCTTTATGAAAAGAGAGCATGCTGTCAATGCACTCAGACATCTAGATAGTATTTACTTTACTTTTATCCATCATACATCATCATTTTTTTGGTTTAAAGCTAGTTTTTTTGTTAATTTTCTTTATTTATCAAGAATATCGTCTTCATGGTTTGCCTATTAATCTCGATTGGGGACGTCCTCTTACTTCATTTCCTGATATTCCTTTTTTTATTTGTAAAGATCCGTGGCAACCGAGTTCGGAAGATACTTCACGAGTTACCATGGTAATAAATTATTTTATTGTTGTAATTATAGTGATGTAATCGTAGGATTTACCTGATGAACAAAATGATCAGATAAAAGTTGTTGAAATAGCAGCACCAACATCGATGTAGCCAATTGTTTGAGAATTATTATCTAAATATGGATATAGATCAACGCTTAGACGTATACATACAATGTGTGAATATGTGATTAATTATGGGCTTCAATTTGAATTAATGATAATATCACGTGAATATCACAATCGAGATTTTAAGTATTGAATTCCAAAATAATACACACATAATATCATGGGAATCTCTAAAAATGTACATATATGTTTAGGTTTCTTTATGATACGGATTCAGTTGATTATTATTACTATCGATGGAGATTATTTAGTTTATTGAAAGTAAATAAATATAGTTATTAAATGCTGATAGCATTACTACTAAATGCTTCTGTTCATTTACTTTTAGTTTAACTAAAATCTAATATTAACATATTTAGGAGGGTTCAATTAGTTATTGGAATACACAAACTTTTCAACTATATAAAAATAGTTTTAAAGTGAATCCACCGAAAGTAAAAATGGATATGACATCTTTAGACAACCATTGTATAACTATAAAATCATTTCCTTCAGTTATGTCTTTACTACCAAAAAAGTATGTAAATATAAGTATATAAATTAGGTTAGCATGTCCAAATATGTAATTATAAATTAAAATTTTAGATTGGCTGCTAAACTAATAATTTATATGAAAAAATTAGATGGAAAAAGAAGACCAATTGCCAAATTAATGGTATGGTGTTTGAGACATGCTAACTACGCTGAAGGGGTAAGTCAATATTATATAAAAAATATATTTATTTTTATGTTTACCATTATGGCATATACTAAAGATTATCGACCAAATAACATACTATCTTATTAATGATACCACCACATTAGAAAATAAGTTAAATTACTTTTTGGTAATCAGTGATCTGCTCTATAATTCTTCAGCACCACTCTCAAAGGCATACGATTTTCGTAAAAGGTAACATATGAGTAATAAATTATATATACAATATTTCTTTTAGAATTGAATTTATCTTACCGATTGTTATAACACATCTAAGTGATATTTTAAGCGAAAGTGAGACTACATCAAAAAGGGAATACATTAAGGTATATCATATTAGTTTGTTCTTATCATTATGCTTGTAGAAATACATCCTTCCATGCTTTGATGCATGGTTCAAATGGGCAATTTATAGTCCTAATTTTATCAACAACTTAAAATGCAAATTTCTTGGAATTGATTCATCAGATATTCATGTTTTTTCTTATGTAAAATTTTTAAAAAATTAATCATTTTTTTTGTAAAATTTTTCATATAGACTAACAATGAAACTTCTGATGATAATATTGACGGTGAAGCTATATCCACAAGTGACCCTACACTATGTAATGATCTAATTTTATTTTTTTTTACTCCAATTAATTATAATATATATATATATTAGGTGATATTGATGGTGAACCTTTTACTAATGATTTATGTAATTTTTTCTTAAGTGTTATTACTTGTTATTAAAATAAATATGACAGTGAGTGAATTTGAAAGAGAGTTACTTCTTATCCATGGCCCAAGTCTAAAAGTTCCATAATTATTAATCTTATATTTATTTTGTATTTTTTAACATATAAGGCTGTCTATATATAAATTATCCCCAGTAATTCTAACCTACTTTCTGTCATATGCGCATTAACATTTTTCGTAGACTTGTATTTACACTATTGGTTTTTGACCATCCAATACTACTATTTCTTTCTTATTCGCTTCTGCTATAGTGCTGTTATCATATCAGGTATTTCTAGGGCAAAAGATACTGTTTTTGTTTTACCAAGTCATGCAGAGCAATGGAATAATGCCTGGTATTGATTTTTTAGTGCAGTCTTGATCGTTGTCACAATATAAGCAACATTGCTGTTCTTTGAGTTTGTTTTCCTTATCACAAGTGTCTCATGTGTAGAAAAATCATTTTTTATTTAATCTTGCTAGATAAACACTACATACTTTAGATGATCAAGGTTTTTTTTAATGCTAGTACAAATCATGGTTTATTATTCTCTTAGTATTTTAAATTGAATACAGTATCAAACTTTACTTTATTTCAAATTAACTTAGTAAACAACTATTACAATAGCAAAAAAAAAGGCAATAAAAGCATCTGAAATTCATACATTAAGCAAATTCAAAATGTTAAAGATTAATATTAACTTTAAAAGACACAATAATGAGTAAAACAGGCAGCTTAATATGATATGTGAGATTTTTGTACATCTTACAACTGTAAGTGTTTGTTTATCTCGGTCAAAGATGTGCCATCGTTAGAAATAGAACCTTTAATATTTTGAGAAATATAAGTGTTTGGGCCAGGTTGATTAATATTTTGGTGCTGCACGAACAAAGTATTTGATTTATCTGGAATATTTCTGTTTGGATTTATATCAGCTAAAAACATTGCATTAACTTATAGGTAAAAAAAGCAAGTACCTATATTAGCAGTATGATTTGATGTTGTATGTTTAGGGCATGCTGACACCTTGGGATTCGCAAGTTGTTGCACAACACTGCAAATTTCATGTAAACATTCATTTCTTTGTTTTAACATTTCAGCTTCATTATTTTTTCTCAATCTACAGGTGCGAGCCGCATACTTATTTCGCAACTTTCTTCTGCATTCTTTTAATCGCATATATATATGGGGTTCATATTGTCGAGAAACATTGTGAAATTCACATCCAGGATGATTGGCTATGATCTTTTCAGTATCTGAAGATAGTTCAGTGAAATTGTTTGAAACTACCTTTTTTATAACATCTTTAACGTTGTAGTCTTGATTATGATATATATATATATAGCAAGAGAAGAATATATAAAAAAATAAAAATATACTAGACGCGAAACAATTTAGATCATCGTCAAGATCATTCGAGATCTTATCATCAACAGATAAAGATGATGTAGGCTCACTAATAGTAGCTCCTAAGCACTCTAACATAGAGTCAAAATTTATTATACGACTGGACAAGGTTTCATATAGCTGAGGGTTGCTTCTAATAGTTTTCACTAGGTTTGCACCTATTAGAATATTAATTTATTTATAAAGTAAATTTGTATATATGGATATGTTAAAAGTGTTAACTGTAGCCTTATAAAATAAATTTCCAAAGTATTGCTGCTATATATTATAAAAAATAATAATGAAGATAGCAAGGGTTAAATATTAAAAAATTATTTAATACAATAAAAGCATACATAAAATCTCTTCATTTGCAGCGTCGCTATTTCTTAATTTAGCAAGGTAATTAGGATTATCATCAGGTAAACACTGCAAAGATGGGATGGGTTTGCTCTGATGAAGAGTATTAGGTAGGCTGGCACATGTTGTATGATTTAAAATATTTGTGTTGCTATTAGTGGGGAGCTCATCTAATAAACTCTGTCGCGAGAAAGCATTAGCTGAGTATGCTGTTGAAAGAAATTCCAATTTAGGAAGCTTTTTTAAAGCAGAAGAATTGTATTGAGATCTAATTGAAGAGCATGTAGACTGAGTATGAGAGCGCTTGTATGTAATACCACCACTACTATTATTACCACCAGCAGCAATATTACCTACGTGATTTTCCATATAATCACAACTGCTACTAGGATTGAAAGTGGTGGGAATGTTTGGTTGCATATGATTCTCATTAACGTTATATGTAAGGTCAGATCTCTCGAATAAAGGTACATGATTTAATGCTTGTAATAAAGGCCTACTATTTATATTTAACCACGATGATGCGTCATCTGGCTGGAAGAAATAAGGATTTTGAAATATTTGAGGACTAGTAGTGCTATTTACAAAGTTAGAAGTGAGTTTATACCTCCTGTATGAAACCAAACGACATGAATTATTGTAATTATTGGCATAAGAGACATCAAATTCATCTCCACAAAAATCACGAAGATAATATTGTCTAATATTATCAATATCTACACCAACTTCTGCTGTTGCAGCAATTTCTGTTGGCTTAATCAGTGTTGAGTCCTCTTGAGTGGATGGATATACGTTCTCTTCTGTTATCTTTGATAATGCTGGCATCGGAATAGGATAAGTTACATCCTTTAGCATAGCTATTAAAAATTAGATCAAAAATTGTCTTTAGAATTTAAAATTAAGTCGGTATGTTAATAGACATACAGTCTTGCAATCCATTAAAACTAGTACTCGCGTTAGCATTTGTAGTTTTTTCACCTTTATTAAAATTACATGAAGGAGTACAAACATTATTACAGCTATTAGAACAGTGATCAGTGGTTTTATCACTCATGTTGTTTTGTTTTGATTTGGAACAAGTCATCATATCCCTCCCAAAAGAATCTTCTGGTATATTTCCCGATCCATATAGCCTTCTTGAGTCTTCTAATAGAAAATCTGTAGGTTTTCTATTTAATACATATTCTTTGAGTTCATCTTTTGTGAAAAAACACATGAACATTGTCATCTGAAAATATTTAGAGCTACCAAATATGTCGTTCTCTTCTTCCCAATTCCAATCTAGACCCATTTATGTAAGACAGTTTATTACTTTCAAAGGTTCTATATGATTAGTAAATTATTGATATTTGAAAATATAATGGATATAAAATAGGTAAAAAGATAATAACTAGTTTGTAATGAACTCACCTATTATCACAGTTGTATTGACAAACAAAAATTTATACAATTGATTCTAATTCTATAATAGAAATAAGCCTTATAAGATGTGTTTAATTGTAGAATACTCTTACCTTTATACTATGAGGTCAGTCTAACACTTTACTAGCAACGAATCTGTGGGAACTTTGAAGAGATAATACCACTGTTAAACCACTGGATACGCCGTGCTATTAATAAAATCGGGTATAAGCCTAAATGTAATTTACAATTTATATCAAAAACAATTGTAAATAATAATAGATTAGGTGAGAAGATGCTATTTAGTCAATTAAATTTGTCAGCTTTCCAATAGACACGTTTTTCAATAGTTACAATTCACCACCTGTTTATCCAACAGCCCGCTGCTACAATACCGACAGTTTCAATAGGTAAAACAAACGACAATTATTTATCCGAGTTTTTATTATCAACCACTATTTGTATATATTTTACAGCCAAATTTGCCTTATTATTAAATATTATTTATATTAAAATTTACTAATATATAATATGAAGATAAAATAGTGACAAAAAAATGTTCCTTTGGGAATCTAAATTATTGTACATTAATCCATCAGCTTAATCCCAAGGTAAATCAAATTGATTTATACAACAATTTGTTAAAATAACTTATTAATCCAGTATGATATATTAGCTATAAAATTAAATTTTTAATTGGGAGAAAAAATTTTACATTATACATAGTGTGGTAGTATTATTTAAATTTACTCACTTTCACACCTTCTTTCACTCTCTTCTTTAAGACCTTCTCATTCACTATAAAAGCCTAAATTAATCATTAAATTATTAAGGTATTTTTATAAATATAAATGTATTTTTTATTATCACATGGTTCATTACAATGTGAAAAATTTTTCTTAAAGCAAATAAGCTAAAGATTTGCATCTAAAGTATGTGATTTATTCCATCGATATATCATGTGACATAGACTATAAATTTACAATTTTATTTGAAATTGAAATGCAAGTCAATCAGAATAAACTTAAAACCTCACTTAAATATACTATCTTTTAATTAGATAAAGTAAAAATGAAATAGTAAATTAATTTGCATGTGGAAATGTACTTATTTGTTTATTTGATTATATTCTATGAAAACAAGCATTTTATATTATATATATATATGTATGAAAAATTATTAAAAAAAACTCATATAAACAAAAATTATTGCCTATTACTAGAGATATGAATCAATAGATGAGTTCATCCATTTTTATATCGTGCTGTTCTTGTGGTATAGATTCTTCTAGCAATTGGCACTCATAACAAATGCCTAGAGTTAAATTTAATTTTAGTTCAAAAAAAAGCTTATTCCATCAAATTTTTTTATAATAACATATAAAATAGTGTTACCTATTATTTTGGTTGTATATGGATGTATTTCAAAATAATTTCTTAAAAAATTATCATAATAACCCTAAAAACAAAGATTAACAGTTGCCACATTATTAGCAAGTAATTAAACAATAAAAATAACAAGAAATTCTAAAAGTGCCGTCTTAATCCTTTTTATGATCCAAAAAATTTTCATAAATGTAGGTAATATGCGGCCTTGATTAAACATTGTATCCGCTTTAAATAATGATTAAAACATTATATTTTTTAAGTATAAGATTTTATTTTAAATATTTCCTAATCTTCTATAATGATGTTACTATTCAATTCTTGAAGAAACTCATATATATATATATATAAAACTTCATAATTATTTATTAATAATATTTATCTTTGAGATAAAATATGTAACAATAGTTATTCTGTTTCACTATAGTTACTATGTTATGTTCAAAATATTTTGTTTAATGTTAACAGATCAGTTAAAACCTATGTAAAGTATAAAGCTCAATCTACAGCTTGTTTATTTCTCTATAATATAATCATCAAATTACAATATTTATTCAAAAAAAAATTATTTTATTCATTTCAGGACTAATAGGAATTTAAATTATGTTTAAATAATTTACACACTTCATCTTATAATCAATAGATAAATATATGCATTGGCTGCGTGCGCATTTCATTTAACTGTAGCATTATTAGTGGTGGTCAGTTACTGACTTAGAAATGCTAGTGTGATGCAAAAAATGTTTTTGCACGTTAAACATTTAATTAAATATTTTTTAATAGAATATAAATGTTACCTTTCCTCTTCCAAGACGAGATCCATCCTAATATACATGAATAAATAGAATTAAATATTGGAATAGTAGCAACCTTGTTAAATGCTAATCCAGGTACAAATATAACATCAAATTTAATTCTATTTTTGTTCTTAAAATTAAAAAAATATTAGTTTTATGATATTATTGTTAATGATACTTTGTTGAGTTTGAATAATGACTTATTATCTATATTTGGTTCATAGATGCTGTATTTGTTGAGTACTGACAATTGATTAAAATCAACAATTGGTACCATATTCATAGTACATTCGCCTGTAATCACAGGAACAAATATTTTTTTTCTACACGATTATATGCTTATTTTAGTGATTCAAGCAGAAAAAAGCATGTAAATGAACACTAATATTATCAGTCGCTTACCCTTTATCAGCTAGCATATTCTAAAAATAAACTGTTAATACTATATCCACATATATTAGAAAAAGTAGAAATTATGTATAACTTTGATGATAACTTTGGTATCTACTTCGTCATATCTACTCACAAAAATGCAAATATTTTTTCCATTCTTATAGTAAGGATGTGAAAGTACCTAATAATTTTATAGAATATAATTTTTATGCTAATAAATGATATGGTTTTATGTTACAAATACTTTATGTAGTATTTTTTGATCGTTAATTAGACGCTGTGATGGTATCATTAGTTTCATGATTTTTTCTATTGAGATTTTTCTTAAATTACGTTTTATTTTGCATATATCACTCATTCCGTTTGTTTTATGAATATACAATATAATTCCTCGTGCAATATTCGTACGCAAACGTTAAACACTCAGTTATTGATTGGTTGGCGGGAACTACAATTTTTATGTTTTAGTCGATTTCTCTTTACTTTTAATAAACTTAGTATCTATAAAATAAATTAATATGCTATAATAACTAAACTCATTTTAACTAACTTATTACAGACTTGTAAATAAAAATTTTATTTTAATCAATCTAATAAACAAGGGGATAGACATAATAAACATCAAAACGTATACCTTGGTATACATTACCAATTCTATAATCATTTTATTTTACTAAAATGAATTTTGTAGTTTTTTATGGCTCTGATATAATTTGACTTTGTATTTTTGGTAATTTTTCAATATACTACTCTAATTAACCCTATTCTTTTATATCAGTTTTCAAAAAAAAATTAATATAGCCCTAATATATATGGCTAATAATAAATAAAATATTCAAAAACATTTTCCTTTTAGTTTTCTCATCTTTAAAAATAAAAAGTAACAAAAAAGGCTTTTCTTATATAGATGCTCATTTGTTTCCAATTCCACATTCATATAATAGAAAATAACAAAAGATGACTATTTTTTATATAAATTAATAATAAAAAAAAAATAAAAACTTGATTCTTTAATGTCAAATGCATTAATAATTAATATACTACTAAGATGATCAAATTGTAGGTAACGTGACACATTTTGTAGCTCCTATAGAAACCAAAAAAAAACATATAAAATGAAAAATGATTATTTTTATTCTAATAATAGTCACAATCAAATCACTTGCAAGAAGTTGTAACAATCTTTATAAAATCCTCAAAAATGTTTTGAAAACAAAATATTGTTGAACAAAAAATTTATATTACTTTAAAAAAATATTTAATTTTAAAATTAAAGTAATAAAATTGATAAAATACATTAGTATAGAAAAAAAAATAATTGAATTAACTGCTAAAAAAGCACCATTATACAAAAAAAGGCATGCGCAAATTGAATGAACTAGGTTGATGTCCATGTGATAAAGTTTTTCATGAATCGACCCAAAAAGGAAGAGAAAATCCATGTAATAAGAATTTAATAAAAATTTTTTTATATGTTTAAAAAAAAAGAATAAAGTTACTTTAAAATAAAGGAAAAAAGATATCTTTAAACTAGAATCTATTATTAAATATATTCATTGAGCTACAACTTTAATAATTTAAAGTTAAATATGCTATATTTCTACCCAAATTTACTTTGATACAAGAAAAATAACATTAATTAGTGTTCTAATGAATATAAATTATCTAATCAATATAAATTTGTTTTGTTCCTAATAAACACATTAACTTACGTAATGAGGGTACCATTTTTTAATTTTATTAAATAATATACTAGAAATTATAGTTTTTAAGTGTATCTTATTTTATTATATTAATAAGTAATAGATAGAGAATATTTAGAGAGGTTAGATACGCTTAAATTGAACAATTAAACCAGTAACCATTATTTCAGTTATTGTAAATGTTGTCAGCCCAGGCCTTACCATAAATAATAATAATAGACCATCCTATTTTTAATCATGTGAATATGGTATCATTTGTATTACTATAATCACTAGAAAGATAATGTCAACTATAGTAATCGCTTAGATACGATATATAATCATACTTAGGAAGGCTTAAATAGAAAATTTTAAAAATAAATAAAAGATTAACTATTGATTGTTAATAATTCTATAATGAGTTCAAAATGTTAACTACATATTATTTTATTTGAAATAATAAAGTTAGTATAAAATATTTCTTTTAACAATAAAATAAAACCGTATTATTGTTAATAAAGACCCCTAATTTTGATGTATGTGTATTTCATGGAAAGATATAAAGCATAGTATGTTTTAAATAAATGATAATTATATATTACTATGTTAGCTTTTATTAATAATATTTTAAAGGGTATTTAAATATTAACAATATAAAGTTTTTGCTTAATAGGTATCTCCAATACTATGATAACACATGTATTAAAATAGTTGAAATACTTTTAATTGTTAGAATTATTGATTTGTATTAGCAAAAACAGTATTAATAAATTTATTTATTATATAAATAAAATATAAAATAAGTCATTGTCACATAATTTTATAAAATTAAACTATATGGATTTATTTTGTAAAAGACTATATATCAATAGCAACCATTGTCACTATTCTATATAATAAATATATAAATTTAATGTTTTTGAATTGGAAAAAAATCTATAAACTAAAAACATATATATATTGTTAAAATATTGAATTTAGTATGAATTGAAGGATTTCACATTGAATAAAAGGTAGTTAAAAATTATTTAAGTAGCATTTCTTAAAAATGCTTTCTTTTTATATTTCTTTACCTTATAGTATAATAAAAAATACAATTAACTATTTAAGAAAAAAAATATACTATTCTATGAGTGTGATAGAATAAAAAAAAGAAAATAAATAAAACCACGCAAGCGCAAAAATAATTACGCGATTAGACGACGTATTACGAGGATAAATTATAGAAAAATAATATTTTTCATTGACTAAAAATTGAAAACTATTTTATGTTTTATAAAAAAAAATTTAGTATAATTAGAATAAAATTTATATTTTTACATCTCATATTATACTAGTTACCTACTTGTCTATTATCAAGGAGAATATAATTCTCAGTGTTAGTTTTTGCCCTTGTGTATATTGTTAGAAAAAAATGAATATGTGATTAAAAATACATTAATATGATTACAAAAGTATGGCTATTATTTGTATAAAACAAATAGTATTTTTATATATTGGATTCATATTGTTAAAAGCATAGAAATAACTATAAATTGATGATATAATAAATTAAAATATTTGTAGTATATAATGAATAGTTTATATTGAAATCATTTCTTTACTCTGAGTGCTACTAAAAAATTTCAATTAACGCGCATGCCTCTTCCTATTTGGATTCAAATGGAATTGAATGCTAAGTAGTTTATATTATATCTATTCAAATGATACTAGCTGTTCCAACTAACACATTATTCTCATATATGAATTGAATTAGAGAATTAGTGTAAATATGTGGCAGCATTGAGTGTAATTAGCGAGGGGATTAACGGTTGTGATAATAATTGACGTTCGTGCAGGTGGTTTGTGTAAATTTTAATCAGTTCAATGGGTTGTAAAAAAGCTGGAAAAAGAAAGAATGATAAAATAAAAAAAAAAGAATCAACCAAGAATATGAAACGTATAAAAAACATTACCAAAAACACAACTATGAATAATAGAAAAGTTTCATTGATACCACCTAAAAAAGTCCCTACTATATTAATTAATACATTAGCTTATAAAAGAGAACAAAGAACGATTGGTCTAGAGTATAGTTTTAAGCTATAATTTTATTACATTGGTAAATTTAGTCGAGCAGGATGCTGGACTCTGAAAGAATGCGTATCGCATTTCCTAGACAATCTGAATTTGGTAAAACGTCTTCATCTTTTAAGAATAATTTGCTTATTAAAAGAATCAGATATGATCGACCAAAATCTAATTAAATATATTGCAGCATCACATTTACAAACTAATAGACGAACGAATAAAAGTATCTTTTGTTAATATTTCAAACGAATAAAAAAAAGATAATTTTTTATTTTTAAGATGATTTAAGATTTTACTATGATATTGGATATCGAGAATTTGAAAGAATAAGATCTGAATATTTTCCAATGAATTCACTTGAAGAAAATGGATGTAAAGAAAAGCTATATTCTCTTTTTCAAAAGCATAAAAAATGCTGCTACATTCTCAACAATAGTCAACAATCTTTAAATTTTACCGATAGTACATCTACTGAAGGTATGAGATATATTAATTATTTATTAAAGTATAGAAATGTATTTTTTTCTCATCAATATTGTTTTATGATTGCTTTATCGTAAAATGTTTGATAATCTCTACAAAAATAGTTTTAATTCATGATACGTACTATTTTATATTATAAAAACTTGTATATTAAACTATTTTGAATATTCTTAATACATTTTTTGATTTTTTTCTTTAAAGATCCATCTCAAAAATTCAAAATGCCTTTTTCCACCATAAAAAAACCGGATAATATTACCACAGAATCCAATATTACTTGTTCAAATAATGTTATTCCATTTTCAAACTATTGTGTCAAACGTATTTTTATATTTTTTTTTTGTTATAAATTTTTTTTTTAAAGATATTCATTATGATAAAAAACAGGTCCTATTTAAACACTGTCAATTTGAAATACTCAATAAAGAGATGTGCAATAATAATACAATGCTTAAATGCAGTGTTTCTCTATTATTGAATAAATCAAATTCTATTTATTGTGAAAAGCATGAATTCATAAAAAATTTTATATCATGTAATAAAAACTCAAAAAAAATAATCGATATGCCTGATTCCAACATCTATAGCGTGTATAATTATCTAGCAGAAAAATCTGATTCCAACATAATGTTGTTAAAACTTTTTCTGTTTTTTATTGATTTTTAATTATTATTACTATAATAGGACACCTTGTCAAGATGAAAATAACCCCATCAAATCTAGCTTTGACCCAGACAAACATTCAGAGCAAAGTTCTTAATTTTCAACCTAAACTCAATTTATTTCTGTATTGTAATAATTTTTATGTTTCATTTATGTAAAAATAGTTTATCATACATTTTCTATTTTTAAATACAGGTAAAATACATATAATAGGGTTAAAATAAAAATTCATTTGTTGATATTAATATAGTTGTTTCTGTATTCCTTTAATATTGTCTATTTACTATTATTTTAAAAGATAATAATATATTGCAGCCAGCATATAGACAATAAATACTTTTTTTCTTTTATAAAAATAAACACAACAAACGTGAACTGTATTTAACTTATGTACGAAATATCTTTGATGGGCTAAATTACAGTATTTGTGCAAACTTTGGTTTTACTCAGTAATTCACACAATAATTTAGCGCCAATGGTGTATTACAAGGGAATATTCACATTAGAGACTATCAATGAAATTGTAATTATTGATTATGGTTACTTTTACGATGATCTTGAATACGCTATTAAACATTTATAAAATCACGGCCTGCTACATAGCTTTTGTAAATGTATGTACGGAATTATTTTGATTGTGGTTCCGTGTACTGATACGGGTGATGGTTACCAGTTCAGATGTGAAAAATGTCAAAGAAAACGCTCATTGAGATCTGCAACTATTTTTGAATTGTCAAAGATTCCTTTGTAAAAATCTTTCATCCTTATAGTGTCTATTATGAAACACTTGTCTACGACATTCGATCAGCTTCGAAAGCATTTTGATATTACATCGAATTCAACTATAATAGAGTGGAAGACCATTATAAGAGATTTTATGGCTTCTAAATTGAATGACGACTTTACAAAAATTGGAGGTAATGAAGTAATTGTTCAAATTGACGAGACCGCTAATTTAAAGAGAAAATATAATATTGGGCGAGTTCTGAACAATCAGCATTACTGGATAGTGGGTAGAATTGATGAAGAAGAAAACTGCTTCCTAAAGATTTTTCAACGCAGAAAAAGAGACGTTCTTGAGAGAATGATAATGGATAACGTCAAGAAGGTTCAACCATATGGTCGGATGGATGGACTGGATATAACAATTTGCAAAAATTTGTTTTTTATATGAAACCACTATCCACAAAAGAAGGTTTGTTTACATGGGTAGGGTTCACACAAACAAAATTGAGGCAGCCTGGAGAGTTTTTAAAAGAAACTACAGAAACGCCACAAAAAAGAACTCATTACGTTTTCCTGGTTGTATTTCCGATTTTTTATTTCGAAAAATGTTTTCTGGAAAGGAACTTAGCTACTATTTGTATATATTTTCAATTTTTATTCGCAATAAAGATAATGTACGGGATTAGCCAAAGTTTGCACAGTTACTGTAACTTAGCCCTTTGATGTATGCACTTTTCAATGTTGCCGTATGTCACAAAAATATCTACAATATGGCCATTATTATACAGCTAAACACATAGTTAAGTCACTATTATTCTTTCTTTTGTTACATCATCCTTGTAATAACTAATTTTACTTCTTTGCTGACTGTTAGTTCAATGCTACTAATCACGGTCTACAAAAAAAAAATAAGATGTTAACCCATCACATTAAAAAAATAGATTCATAATCTGTATAAAATTCAATAAATATTTTTTTTCATAATTAAGCATTTTATAAGTTAAAAATTTAATTTACTGCAACGTATTGGTTCGGTCAAACTCGGTTCCACTATCGTAAATAGTGTAGGATAGTTTTTAGAGGATATTTTTATAATTTTGTTGTTAATATAAATATTTAATAATAAAATATAGAAACTGTAACTTTAAACTAATTTTTAGTTATGAAAAATCTGTATAATTTAATTTATCAATTTTGTTTTAATATAATTATTTGTAATATCAATAAATTAGTTTGATTATATTATAAGTGAGTACCTATAATGGTTTACTGTACATTAAAATTGTGTAAAAATAAAATAAACAATATGTATTCGTTTATAAGAATAATAAATTAAATGATGTTAATACGCGAGGGTTCAATTATTCATAGAAAAATTAAGAGCACAAGGTTACTATGACAACTCTAAAACACTATGCCTTATTAAAAAGAAATTTTTTTTCTATTTAAATATTCTCAAAGATACTCTATATAATTTAATTTGTGTGTATTTTATTATTTAATGATGAATATTAGGTAAGATGATTATTACATATAAATAGCATTGATGTAGCTATATATATGATTTAGTAACCCGAAGATTGATAGCATAACAATTGAATGAAACATTTTTATTTTATTTAAAACTACGTAAATGTTACTATCATATCCATTATGAAACTTATTAATATTGTATTGGTGATTGTTAATAATTTTTTTTTTCAATATACAATATAAAAATTGTTATTTTATATAGGTTTATAGTTTTTTAATCAACTCAAAAATATTTTGTAATGTGGAGAATGTAATGTATGAATATTTGAGAGATGAAAATAAAGTAAAAGTTAGCTTACCCACAATTATTAATGTAAATTCGCATGATATATGCTACATAAAATTGACCCGGGTAGTTCATGAAAATAACTCTAACAACTATGTGGCATCTGATGTTAGCAAAACAAATTGTCATGATGGTATAGGTGATAATGAAAATAAATGCATTTTTCCATGTAAAGATGGTATAAAATTGGACTATGAACATTTAAACTACCATATAAAATATATAAATTTATTTCATGCACCTACCATTGAAGAAGTACTCGCAATAAGAGGAAAGGGTGAATTTTATGCTTTGCCAACTAGTAATTTTTTATTTTCAATATACTAGCCAAATCATTATGACAGTAACTTTTTCTTTTATATCATCATTATTTTAACATATTAAATATAAAATACTATACATAACACTACACTACACACTAATCAGTAATACATATTTTTATATTACTTCAAGTCATCTTTTTATAGAATAACAGTGCTTTTAAGAGTTTTAATGAATTTTTCAATATTTTTATACTATTAGTTTATTTTATATATAACACTAGAATAATCATTATAAATATTATCATTTACAGAAGCTCTTGAATTAGATATTTAATGAAAAACAACTTTCATTTTAAATTATGAGTAGACAGTCAACTTCTACATTATTACAAAGTAATCGCATGGATATAAATATTGTTTAATGTATATAAAAATGTCTAAATTTACTTTATAAATAAGTAAATTATCCTTTTTAAAGTTTTAAAAATAAAAAAAGCTGTATTTAACACACTTAATAGCTTGAATTTATTAATATTAATAATATTTCTCATACCATAAAAAAAAGATAATAAAATGAATCATAATATATAGTTTTGATTATATATTTATTTAATTAAAGTACTAAAACAGATATATGTTTGATAACAATCGTAGTGTAATGAGATATATGTATAACTAAAAATACTAAATTTAGTTATTGAAAAGGGATCCTACATAAGAATCACTGAAGATAGTAATAAACGTAAGATGTTAATAGATATAAAAAACTGTGCAAAAGTTACAATAAAATATCAAAATGCAGAATTTTTGAATAAAATTGTTCCATTTAATAGAATAATAAACAACTATCATGAACATACCACAATACTTATTGATTATATTAGTTATCTTCCTTACTTTGAGATATTAGCTGATGATATGGTATCAGTATTCTATTTTTTTAAGAATCAATATCTTAATATGATTCCAAGTTTAACAGAATTCCATTATGATTTATTTTTAAATAAAGCATTAAATCATGTAAATATAAAATTTTTACACTCATATCCTGAAGAAATGTGTATATTCTATGTTAAAACAGCAACCAATTTAAATGAGCTTGACAATAGAGACTATGATAGCTCATGTGGTAATGGAGTTGATGATATTAAATGTTATCATCCTTGTGATGATGTAACATTAGAACTACCTGATGATTCTAAACAACGTCTATCATTCATTAAAATTGCTATACAAAGATTGATTGATATCAAAAAAGAAACCTATTCCCATGAAAAAGCACATTTGGGTATATTTAAACTGCTATTTTATAGTTAATTATTCCATAAATATAATATTTATTTCTATCTAGTTTTTCATCTAAACACAAAACTATTACATGACAATAAAAAGAATATACTTTTAAATCTTGAACGCATGAAATATAGTGCTGGTGGGCATATTACTCCTTCCAATCTATGTGAAGTGTCCTACTACATGTTTCATAATCCAAAACCAACTTTCCCATTCAGTAAAGCATTATGCAAAGTTATTACTGATAATAATAGTCAATATATAAGCTCAACTTGTAATCATATTTGTGATTCTAAAATACTTGATGGATTTGAAGATGGTTTACCTTATATAATCTATGTGAAAATTACTACTTCTTCCAAAGTTTTTATTTCTGATAGCTATTTTTATTTCATAAAGGGTAAGTATTTTCTCTTGACTTCTTATTACGTGTCATATTTTATATTTATAATGAATCTAGAATTTAATATGCATTTATAAAACATTCTTATTCTTTGAATAGTAATTTAATCATTTTTTTTAAATCGAATATTCTAGAATATACCTTTACTTTACTAGATTTTAATTGTGACATTGCCATAGTAACTAACCATTGATTATAATTTCTGTATAATTTTGTGTACATATTACCTTTTATTTAAAATAATGAACATTTATTATATTTAAAATAAAAAAATACAGTTACTATTTAAAATGATACAAGCTTTATATGCATAATTAGTTTATAAAATTTATATCTAAAAAAAAATAAATAATTATTTAATTAATATTTTAATTATGTATATTATTACATAATTAATTGATATCAATAGGTTTAAAATTTATTTTAAGTATCAAATATGACGAACAATTTAAATCTTTACTGGTGTGTTGAAAACTATCACAAACATTTTAAATAATGTAAAATTAGATGGTTAATTTTTTGAATTTGAAAATTCAGGCATTAAAAAAGTATATATAATTATTAAATCAGCTATTTTTAATTAAATAACTTGAAATATAGTTTTTATTTTTTGATTGGTAATAAAGTTATACGTTAGCATTACGTTAAAATGTAAAATTTGTTAAAAAAATATGCCTATCTATAGTTATCAGACCAAATTTTTAACACTATTAGCAATAATGAATTTTTAATGAAAACGCACTGTATTTACCTTCTATTTGTTTATCAATTAATATGATAATAATAAGTTACTAAAAATAAAGTTTTTTTATTAATTCCTCTTGTAATTTTTAATCAACTATTATATTTATGAAAATAAAATGTACCATTCATCTAGAGAGTAATTTCAACATAAAATTATCCACTGTTACACTATCACACACAAGTATGAAAATTATTCCATTTGTAAAGGATTCAACAACCATCACTACATCAACATGTAGAATATTTCTATATGAAAAAAACATTTTAAAATATACAAGAGGATTATGTGAAAAGCATGAATACTGCGATGATTTGTGCACCAATGAAATAACTGTTATCAATCTACGTCCAGGATCTACCTACAGCATCAAAATTCAACCAAATCATCACTATAATCAAAAGTTTATTTTAAATAAGACACTACGTAAAATATTCGCTGTTTTTATTAATTCATTATGTTGTTTTTTCCATATATAGCCTACAATAAGATGAATGTGACATACACCGTATTTAATAATAGTGTGTCAGTGTATGCACTGTTTAATCCCAATTTAAATGATACTGACTGTACCTATGTGTTATATGCAAATAGTGTCGATGATGATCAAACTGAGGTTAAAAGATGTGATAGTACTGTTGAATGTACTGTAAAATGCAATGACATTGTTATAAATAATCTTGTTGGAAATGAATTTGAAATATTGATTACTGCACCTGGAATGAGTAAAGAAACAAGCCAAACTATCATTCTAAGTAATCTTAGTTTAACATTTTTGAATTAAATCTAAACTATTTTATTTTCATATAGGAAAAGGGTAATCTATAATTTTTGTTGTACTTTTATTTGATTAACTTTATTTAGCAAGTTATAAATTATTTTAAATTTTACAATTTATAACCTTACCATTAGATTCAAATATAAAAAACAAGTATAACAATGAGAAAAGGTAGCTCTATATAATTTTTTATTGAATGTATAACTATAAAAGCTACTAATCCTTATTACATTCATTCTTCTAGTAATCAACCTACTTATCATACATAAATGTAATCAATCTCAAATTACTTTAAAAACTTTAGAAATAAATGACCAAGTTATGCAAGCTCAAATAGGCAGGTTTATTATTATATATGTCTTCAGCTGATTAATTATATGATAACTTTTTTAGAAATAAATTAACACTCATTGTCATGTAAATTTTTTTTTAAATAAATATAAAATTAAAATTTTAGACTAACCATCTTTTTATTGTTCCTATTCCTTATAATTGGATTCCTCATATACAAAAGCCGAGAAAAATTGAACAAAAGAGTAATTTATTACGTTGTTATCATATTTTTCACTTAAAATGGTTATAGAGGGCTTATAGAACATAAATTCTGATCAAATGGCTATATTTGTTATAAATTCATCTTCAAATATTTATTTTTAATCATAATTTGTTATATAAATTTTGTTAATCAGTGCTTTTTCATATTAGATAAAACTTTTATTAAGTTATATATTAAATAACCTATTATTACTTCAAAAATATGTTTTTTACATTGAATTAAATTTTTTACTGTTTAAAAAATTAAATTAATTTTATTGAGCTACCATAGCAACGCAATAGACAATACTTCGCCGTAACCATGGCAACAGCCAATTAATAGTTTATTCAAAATGAAAAAGTTATTTTGAAAAATATATAAAACATTTACTATTTGTAATAAGATTTTTAATATTATGATGGCTGATTTTACCATTTAAAATTTTATATAAATATATATATGATATAAAATGGATATAAATGTTAGGTCTAGTGATAAAAGTATATTGCAGGTATATTAGACATATTTATTTTGTATTAAAATGTTTTTAGAGAATAGTAAATAAGCTATTGACAACTAGATCTACCAATAATTTTTCAAGTAAAGCATAAAAGTCGATGAGTTTTTATGCGGAAAAATGCTACCAAATTTCGAGGTGTAATCGTAGTCACACTTAAAATAAATATAATATTTGATGTAGCTACCACATTATACTCTTATATTCATCTCGATTAGTTAACTAATAGAATTAATTATATGAAACAAATACAAAAATATAATTAGTATTTTAAAGTTTAGTTATATCTATAAAATTTTGATATTTTATTATAAAATTGGTTAAAAAAGCCTCAAAAATGAATGCAACTAATTTTTTTTGCAATTAGACAACATTTTATTAGTAAATTTTATAATAATATTAAGTTTGCTACACAATAAAATAAAATAAAACGGTTTTATACCTTAAAATTTTATATAATAAAAATAAATTAAATACATATAGTTTTTAATAAAAATTAGGGGGTATATAGCTATGTCACATACAGGTAATTGAGTAACTTAATAAATAAATAATCTAAAAAATATATTTTTTAATTAATTATATTAAAAATTTTAATGATAGCTTTTAAAATATCGATCTTAATTGTGACTAAATAGTATTTCTAAAAGCGTATTTATATTTATAAGCATTGCTATAACTGGATTTACTTTAGTTTTAAGAGTCAATCCCTACCTTGTATTAATAAATATAATTTCTTCACCGAAAAATATTAATCTATACATTGCCAAATAATTTAAGGGAATTTATAGTAGAAAAGTTAGTAAATCAACTTACTGTGACAGCATAAAGTTAATTTTAATAAGGACTTTAAAAGATACTTTTATGAAGAGTAAAATATGAAATATCTTTTTGAATAGGCTAATTTTTAAATCAAGTAATTAACTATAAGTTGGCTTTCATATACTGCTAATGTATTTTATTTAAAAAAAATTTAATTAGTTATATTTATACTTAAAGGTAAACAATAAAAGTTTATGCTACTTGATTACGATAAGAGTTCACATTAGATTGATAGTAGAATATTGCGTGTGGTCACTTAAATGAATGTGTAATAACATTGCATCATCATTTAAATATGTAGTACTAACATTAAAGTCTCAGTTATATTAAATTGACTAAAATTAATTCATAAATAACTTTTTTTTATTAAAAATAGTAATAGTATACAGTTTCATTTATAAATACTAAAATATGTAGATTTTCTTCATAAATAGAGATTCCTTATCATGTATTTTTATGTGAGATTAACCAATTATTCTAGTCTCTCTATAAGTAATAAGCTATTTAGCACAATTATCATCTGCATTTACCATAAAAGAATCATGATGATATTAGAATACAAGTAAATTAGTGTAAAATATACACCTACTTAAAATTATGCATTTTAGTATGTGTCTGTTAGAGACATTTTCTAGAGTTTTGGTTCATATAATCATTAAAGGCTTGTTTCCTCAGCTTGGCCATATTGCAAAATAGTTTTCTTTAGTTTGTTGTGGTTTAAAAATGTTTGGAGTAACTATCTAAAAAAGTAATATTCAACACTTTAATAATCTAGTCGTTTTCAAAAAATCTACCGTAATATATATGTAAAAAAATGTCACATCATAGGAATTTTTATTATATCTATTTAATTACAAGGAATAAAATACATCTAACCTTTTACCCATAATAAAATTAAAATTTTCAATAATATTACCACCAATTCAGTTAAGAAAAGAATAACATTAAGAAACATTGAATTTTTTTAATATCAACAGTTTCTCTAGTTTTCAGTTAAATAATATCTATATTTATATAAATTCTTAATCATTTCCTATTTAACATATAAAACTCATTAATTTCTATAATAACATATACTTTATCAATTTTAAACGCATACATAGTGATATTTTCATATTTATTCTATCATTTTAATTATTAAAATCATCAATGAAGCCATTGCAGATAATTCATAGCCATTTTATCAGTATATTAAACAGGTTACTAATCTCTAAAGTATCATTTACTTACATTTGTTTTAAAAAGACTATAAAATTCATTATCAAAAACTAAAATTGGATTATAAAATACATGAACATACTTTCTCTTCTTAAAAATTGTCTACGCAACACATTATAACGAAATAAATTTATTTATTTCTTCAAATTTCTATCAAAATTACTTAAATTAAAAAATAATAATTCTTTTAATCATATTTTAAATGAGATAAAAATACTGTGAAAGACGAACTGCTCAACAGTCACTTCTCGAGAATACTAATTTGACCATAAAGACGAAGGGATTACGAGTAGTTACGACGAAGCTATATTTAGTCAGTGAGTGAAAAACTGGCTTTGCTTGACTTATATAATATTATATCATTTTTTATAAATAAAAAAGATAGTTATCATATAAATTTATGTAGTTTTTATCCCATTTTTTTCACCTTAATCATAAAATCAAATGGTTTTATTTTCAATTTCATAAGTTCAAAATGTGATCCTGCTTATTGTGTTTAAAATTTGTTGATATGCAATGAAACTTAATAATAAAAATGGTCATTTATATTATCTAAAATATGTTATAAACGCAAAAAAATCATAAACATTAAATATATATTCTTGTATGGAAGTGGTGGCAAGCTATTATTATAACATGAATGAAAATATACTACATTTCATCAGTAAATAGAATTAATTTGGTTTAAAAAATAAAATAATAGATGCTGTCTAATTAATATGTTTAAAGAATAACTAAAGCAAAATGTAATTTAAAATGGTAAAAAAATAATTTAAAACAATACCTGTTATTATTTTTATGTAAAAATTTTTAGGAAAAATGTTATTTTGAAGAATTAAGTGTGAGAAGCACATACTGCGCATTGCAATATTGTCACGTGTCATTATAGTCCATTAAAAATTAACACATTTAGGTGTATTTAAAGTTAACTTGATTGATTTTATAACTTTTATACAGTAAACTGTCAAAAATACATTTTAATAAACATTGTAATAAGTGATAAGAGTTTTAATAGTTACATCAATAATATTTTTAATAATTCATTATTAAAAAAAATAATAACTATAAATTTTTTTACTTTAAAAAAAAATTTAATAATATAATTTAATATATAAGAAAGAAAAGAGAATTTTTTAGAAAACTGTTGTAAAAAAGTGTTTTTAAATTTGAGCATGCGCGTATAAAATACCATCATGAGTGAGGAGGTTATCATTAACAAAGTACCATGAATAGTTATATAACTTTTTTTTGTAAAAAAAATTTAGATATTACTTATGGGTAAAGTTGGATCTGGTAAAACCAGTATTAAATCGATGATATTTTGTAATTCTGTTCCTCAAGATAGTTGTGATCTTCCTGGAACAGGTGAATAATACTGCATTATTAATTAAAAATGAACTTATATGAAAATTTAATGATTAATTTTATTTAGTAAATATTGAATATAGTCATATTCGTTTTTTGGGAAATTTTATCATTAGTTTGTGGGATTGTGGTGGGTAATGTAAAAATATTGATTGATATTTATTTTGTAATTTTTATTAAATGATTATCAATTTAGGAAAGATATTTTTTTAAAAAACTATTTATATCTTGATTGTGAAAAAATATTTAGTCATGTGAAAGCACTGATATATATATTTGATGTTAAATCGATTGAATATGAAAATGAAATTGTTTTTTTTGAAAAGTGTATAGAAAATTTAAATAAATTTTCTAATAATATTCCAATTTATTGTTTTTTACATAAAATGGATCTTATTGAAGAAGAGTTTCGTGAAACTGTACTATTAATTGATCTTATTTTATTATTTAAATATACCATTATATCTAAATATATGGCTATATATTATCATTTTAAATTATATGTTGTAGATTTTTAACAAAAAAGTAAATGATTTTATTAAAGCTGCACCCAATAACAATATCAAGTGTTTTCAATCAAGTATCTATAATGAATCTATATATTTTGTAAGTTATCAACTTGATTAGTTACTATCCTATTCTTACAATGCATATAAAAATATAGGCGTGGTCTCACATAATGAGAAGTATTTTGCCAAATGCACGATTATTTCAAAAGCGTCTTGCTCAATTATGTTCAGTTATTGATTCTAGTGAAGCCATCATTTTTGACAAGGAAACTCTTATTGTATAGTATCATATATTATATATATATATTTGTTGTATTAAATATATTCTTTTTTAGATTGTTTCTTATTATTTTCATAATGACAGCTTTGATACATCTAATTTCGAACGATTAAGCTATATTATGAAGAAATTTAAAATGTCTTGTGGGTATATATATTTTTTGTTTAGAGGATGGTATATTTTTGTATTTTTTAGTAAAATAGGGATCCAATTTAAGAATGTTATTCTTAGTACTGATGAGAAAAAAATTTATCTTTGTTGTCTTACTAATTTTTCATACCTTTTAATCTCCCTTGATGAAAAAAATTTAAAAAAAAGTTTTTTTTTAATTAAAAATTATATTTTATTGTTTTAGATTTTAGCCAATGCAAGAAACATATCAAAGAAGCTGCTATATATTTTAAAACATTGGAAAGAGAAAATGGCCCTATTTGTTCTCTTGATAGAGATGCTATTATTTATGATAGTTCTTATTAATTTTTTTTGGTTAAAAAAATTTATAATTTGATATTTTTTATCTATTTAATGCCATTTATGATAGTATATTTTATGCAAATAGTCGTCAGTTAAAATTTAGGCGATTATCACCCTAGATTAATAGTATCCTTTCTCTTCATTAATATTTTTATTACAATTGGTTTTTGAAGATGTTTTATCATAAACTTAATAAATAGCTATGCAAATGGTAGCATTCTATTAACCAATTTAAACTCTAGCATTACTTACATATTAAACATGGTATTCCACATAATCTAGTTAAAATTTGTCGTAGTGTAGCAACTATTAAGTTGAAATTAGTAAATGAATCAGTTAAATCTACAAATTTTATTATATTCAACTCTAAGTCATATAAAGCATCGCATGAATTTTGTTACTCATATGGTGTACCCCTAGCTCAAATAGTAGCATGTACACAAAATTGATTAAAACTTGTTAATATCATAGATAAGAATTAAAATATACATCTTTTTAAAAGAGATTAAGTTTGACTATTCAAATAAAAATTAAATAAAGGATATATAGACTCATTTTATTATTAAGATTAGTTTTTTCACTTAAACTATTTGATACTTGTCAAGGAATTTATAAAGAATGATAAGAAACAAAATAATTTAAATATTAAACGAAAAAAGTGATACATATAGATTGGTAAATGAGAAATTTATATGATAAAGTGCAATATTAAAAAGTTTCTTAGAATTTGAAACAAGAATTTTATAGATCAGGTTGAAATTTAAAACAGACATGTTAGTTTATAGTTAAAAAACCTTATGAATAAAAGTGAGTAAGAAAAGTTTTAATACAAATCTGTTTTTTTTTATTTAACAGCACTGATTTGGTTTACAAATAGCCTCATCTGGACAAGCAATGAGACATTTTTCATCAGTTATTTCATGTAATTGATCAATTATAGTTTCCTAAATCATATCAAATAATAAACAATAACGTAAGCCAAAAGTATAAATTATTTTACATCCAAAAATTCAGGCTGTACAGTTAAAGAATGAATATTAATAGTATGAAAGTATTCTTTAATTTTTTCACTACATTCTTTATAACAGTTATAATCATTATATTTAACATGCATAGTAGCAATATATTTAGAACCAGCAAGTTGCCAAAGATGAAAATCATGTATGTCAATAATAGTTGGTAACTAAATTATTATTATTATCAATATAATTCATAAAATATTACTCTATTCTTTAATTCAGTTTTAATACTATCTATATTATATCCTTTAGGAACAGTCTGTATGAGGATACTAATTGCACTTTTTGCTAGCAAATCACAATATAATAATATTGTCAATATAAAATTAAACTACATACCAAGAGGAATAGTTGAAAATAGAAGAATAAAGACTGATAAAAGACTAAATCATAATTTTATGATATATATTATAGTAGTTTTTATTATTAATGTTTAAATATACCTTAATGATGGATCTAGATAATTAACCCAAGATTGTTTAACATAGTAGATAACAATGCAATTGATTATAACAATAACTGAGCCTAAAAGATCTCCAACTATATGCAAGTAGACACCTTTCATATTTAATTGTGACGACGATCCTTTTGACTCTAAACATTGAATGATTATATAAATTGTACAATCATATCATACAAAAATGATTATTAAAACTATTAAGTGGTCTATTTACTCTTATTATTATTTTCCATACTATTACTATCACTACTATTTTCACATTGATTTTCATTATTTTTACTTTTTAATTGAATACAAACGTCATCCGGTTGTGCCAATGATGTCGACTGATAATTTGTTGTATCATTTGAAGAATGATGCTGTGCTTTTATTAAAACTTCACTTTCACTATATTTGTTTTGTAACATTTTCTGTTGATCTATTTATAAAATTTTTTAATCATCTTTTATTAATATGTAATTAAATATGGTTTATAATACAAAAATCGTATACTTGCACTATTATTAATATGTTGTTGATCATTATTTTTTAATGTTTTCTATAGAAAAAAAAGTATCAATTTAATAATGTTTAAAGTTAATTAACACATTTTTATGTGACACTTCCTGTATATGATGATGATGATGTTCATGTCCAACTGCATGATCTAATATAACAATATTTATTGTTAATAGAAAATTTTTGGTTTATAATTTTTATACCATGAAATAAAAATAATCCTACAATATTAAGTACAAGGCCACCAACAGCAACACCTAAAACTATTAATGGACTATCAGTAGCATGTGGATCGGAAAACTTTGTTATAGCTTCAACAAATATAGTGAAACATAATGCTACAAGAAAAATTGAATTTATAAGTGCACCAACAACTTCCGATCGAACCCATCCAAAAGTATTAGTTATTACACCCTTAGAGTTAATAGCACCACGATTTGCCATCTAAAACATAAAAAATAATAGAATTTTTTTCAAACTATATGATATTAGTGTAATTTTTCAACTTTTATTATATAAATAATAGAATTTAAAAAAATAAATGTATCAAATTAAAAAGATAACAATCACTTTTTTATATATCAACAAATGAATAATGTATATCTATTAAATTACTTTGTTCGCTGCATAACCAATCACTAAAGATACTACATCTGACAACATATGATAAGCATCAGCTTGTAAAACCAATGAATGATACAAATATCCAATAGTTATTTCAACAAAAAAATATGATGCTGTTACAAATAACATTATTCCAAATGAAACATTAGGTGGAATTCGACATGACATTCCTTTCACTTATAACTATGAGATTAGTGAAAATAATAGATAAATTTAACAGATTAACTACCATTGTTCCATACAATTGGTAATTGTGTTATAGTTGCGCATAATGTTGCACATTATTGTAACCTCATATAAATGTCATGTTTTAAATCAATAAAATGGCTAAAATATACAAAATTTCAAATATAAGATTTTTAAAATGATAAAATTTACTATAAAAACTACTATAATCCATTATATAATAGAATGTGACTATATCATGATATAATCCTTAAGCTGATAGTTATTGGGTAAATTATATGCCTATTTACATATTAATGTGATTTTTTTTTGTTTTTCATATTAATCTTTAACATGAAATTTTAAAAACATATCTATATATATTTTTTAATTTTATCTATTTACAAAGTAGTTTTTCACATATATATCCTTCGTTAAAAAAAAGGTAACTATTACCGAAAAGTAACGTTAAATGGTTCGAATGAACTCGTTACTATGATCACCGACATTACATCCGTGAATTGAGACTATATATAATTTTAAACTTGAAAAGTATTTTATTTTAATCTAAAGTTTATATTTTGTCTTTTAATAAAAGTTTTTTTGATTTTTTTTCTAGATAATAATATTTTTATAAAAAATTTATATAGTTACGATTTGCTGTCACATAGTATTCTAAAATGTAGATATTATATGTGTCAATGACCATCTAAATTAAAAAAGTTTTCTTTATCTTTTGTTTTTGATAAAAATTTGAAGAATATATCTAAATATTTGTTTTGATCATTGATATTCTATGACAAACATATTGATTTTATAATATTATTATATTTTATAGGTTGTTGTTAATATTAATTTCTAGTAAAAATATAACAAAAAAACGTTCTATAATCCATTATAATATGGATTTATATATAAAATTTGATCCAAATATTATAATGATCATACACCAATGTGTATGTATTTTCACTAGGCAACTATCAGTAACAGTAAAGTATCGTTTAATATATTTTAAAATACAGATACGTTTTTCAGTTATATTCATAAAACTGTAAAAAGTCTATATTAGTCATAACACGTAGTTTCTCTCATTCTTAACATTCCTAAATGTTTAAACAGTTTTATGCTTCATATCATAAATCACATTAACATTTAGAAATAAGTATCACATTAAAAAAGCTATATATACATACAGCTATGAAACAAAGTCATAATAAAATCTTTCAGGGATCAAAAAAATTATTTTTTCGGGGAGCTACAATTTAATGTATGCGCATGCGTCATTTTTAATGATGGCGTAGTAGTCTAAATTAATTTGTAAAGCATTCATTATCGTGATAAAATTGTAAAAAAAATATATTAAAATTTTTATAAATATTAAATTTTAATGTAGGTTATTTTTTTATCGATATCAGATATATGTAAATTTGGATAACAATGCTAAAGTGTTTTTACATTAGCACTTTTAATTTTCTTTACAATATTTGAATAAAGATTTTAAATTCTTACTAAATAAACAATGTATTACATGTCGTATGGAAATGAGTTGCGCGCTTCACTTTCTTGTTCAATGCATTTATTATTAAGTACAGAATAGAATTATTCATACTTTAATAGGAAATATCTATACATGTTTATATGTAAAAATATAATTGTTAAAATAGTTTTTAGGCAGCAATATTATTTTTCTTTCATAATTAAGTTTTACAACTACTTTTTCCATTATTCATTCATTATCCATCACATTCAATTTCTTTATAATAATTTAAAAATATAGTTAAAGTCAACATAATAAAATAAATTAATTAATTATGACTGTTTTTAATATTTCATTGCTAGATACTGCATTATGATTTAATTTGTATAGCTATTTCCCAGTAGATTAGCATAAATTATTTGATTTTATATTTTATCTTGGCATTTTTAAAATATAACTTTAATTAAAATATTAAAAAATATGAATGTAAAGTGTTATCTAGAATAAATACAGCGTTTGAATAACATTTCATGAATGATTTTACGCTCCATATAATTTAAAATTTAAAGAAAATTTTTTTGATTTTTAATGTACATATATATAGTAGATAATATTAATAACAATGTCAATAGTTATGATTTGAAAGACTAATTGAGTTGTGGTTATATTAATATAATAAAGGAAAATTTAATTCCAAAATTTTTAAATTAAATAAATTTAAAAAAATAAAAATTTACACTCTAAATAACATTATCTACAATTTATTTAAAAGGCCCCTGTTAGCTTTGATTTGGCGCATGCGCAGCAAAACAAACAACGTTTGAACTCTAGCATGCGATCAAAAATTTGAAACAGGGAATTACGAAATATGGTAGTCATATTATTAATATAATATTTAACAAGCAAAAAGATTTCTAATAATGAAATCAAAATCCCTTATTCAATTATCTGATAGTTATTAACAATAACCGTTAGGATAATTTAACTGCCAAGTCCATGCATCCTTACCTTTAAAATTCATTTTTTTACGTTATAAATAAAATAGTTTGTTCTATAAAATCATACACATGTCATCAATAGTCTTCAATGGTTTCCACCCAAGTTCTTTTTTAGCTAACAATGTCGATGTGAATATTGACGCAATATCACCATTTCTTCTTTCAACAATTGTGTATGGTACCTATATGTTCACTATTATTTGCATAAAATATAACATATAATACTTTAAGATTTGAGGCTTTTTCAAATGATTTAATAAGTTGAATTATTGAATATCCAGTGCCACTGCCAAGATTATATACCTTAACAATATAAACCATTACTATTTGATGTATTACTAAAAGTGTATTTACTTTGTAGAGAGAATCATTGTCGCTATTATTATATAACAAATCCATTGCATTTAAATGACCACTGGCTAGATCCATTACATGAATATAGTCTCTTACACCTATAAATGAAGCAATTATTTATTATATCAATAGCAACAACTAAAATATAATTTTTCTATTAAACCACAGTTAGTTTTTACTATTATAATGATATAGAAAATAATTTATTTAAAAATTTTTTTTTAACATAAAAAATATATTAATTTACCGGTTCCATCAATAGTATCGTAATCATTGCCAAAAATTTTTAATTCACTTATTACACCAACAGCAACTTGCGTTATAGAAGGCATGATATTGCTAGGAGTACCCTAAAAATTTAATTAACTTATTTAGAAAAGGCATTATAAAATAATCTACAAGTGGATTTTCACCAATATGGCCAGATGGATGAGCTCCAATTGGATTAAAATATCTAAGAACAACTACTTGCCATTTCTAGATAATAGATAAGAAAAATGACAACTTAAAATAATCAATCCACTAACACTATTTGGTTTGAAAGTAAGATCTTTAAGGATTTGTTCACAAAAGTATTTACTATATCCATATGGATTGGTACAATCTCCCACCGGATGATGTTCATCTATTGGTAAATACTTAGGATTACCGTATACCGTTGCTGATGATGAATAAACCATTTTATAAACTTTATGTTTCTCCATAAGCTTATTTTTATATTATAACATTTTTAAACTGATAATATTATATCACCTTTAAAAGTATGAGCATTCCATTAACGTTGTTATCATAGTATAAGAGTGGATTTTCAATTGATTCATTCACACTCTTAAGAGCTGCCAGATGGATAACACAATTAATTTGATGCTATATCTAAATAAAATATTGTATAATCATATTACTTACAGCTTTAAATATGATATCCATTCCCTCTTCATCTGATATATCAATATTATAATCATAAAAAGGTTTTTGAGTTATCATTCTAACATTTGCCAAACATTCTATAATTATCAAATTTTATCAAAATTGTTAAAGTTTTTTCGTAGATAAATTACTTCGAGATGAATTTTTGTGATTATCAACAACTACCACATTGTACTTATTTTGTTCCAAAAGTAATACAAGTATATGTGAACCTATGTATCCACATCCACCAGTTAGCAAAATGCTTTGCTTTTTTCTATCAGACATTTTTCGAAGAAAAATTCCAACCTCTACACACCTAGAATATCCAATTTGACTGCGCAGCTAATTGTTATAACAGAGATATAGGCGCTATAGTAACTAATCCTATTGTTAATAAAAAAAACTTTTCATTTCTTACTGATGTTGTATATTAAAAAAAATCATATTTTAGACTATAATGAGTATATTTTAAACTACTCAGCCTAACATTGAATTGAATCGTTATAAATATACTAAAATCTATTAAAAAATGTTTTCAATAATTTAATCATTATATCCTAGGATTAAATAATTTAGAAAAAAACCAATAGATATCTATTCATTTATTAATATTTTAGGTTGCATTCTGCTTAGATTTTATCACTAGAAACTAATCTTTTATTCTATTGTATTATTATAAGTTTATATTGAAATAATTTCAGTAATTTAAATATAATGAATTTATTCTAAACATAAAAAATATGCTAAAACATCACCCTATATTATTTATCAATATGGTGTATGCCTAATTGTTTTTAACAGATATCAAGCTACTCACATAGTAGTATCTCCATTTTCCACATCATCACAAATTAATGTCTCAATGGATTGCACTAATTTACACTAAATTATTTGTTGATATAGAAAAAGAGTAATACTAAATTGTAAATATCTACAGTAATAATTTATCACAATGTCAAGCTATATAATAATAAAATCTTACTTATTTGTATCGAAAAACACAAAATCTAATAATTGCCACATGATTAAACGCTAATTATCATTATTAGCGTCTAAGTATTAATTAAACGTTATTATTTCAGCACATGGGAATTGAACACGAATGAATGGGAAAAAACGATTAGTGGTACATGATTGATATTGTTGTGTCCACTAGTTCTTAATTCATGAATTTTGATATAGCTGGTGTAAGTAGTAACAATAATTTCTGTATTTTTAAATTATCTTAAGCATCAAATATCTAAAAATCCTAAACTTTGTCGCTGTACTTAAAATTTTTATCTGTACAATATTACTATTTTTTTAATTTAAACAACCAACTATTATTTTATTTATAAAAATATATTAGCCTACTTAATTAAAATATAAATCGAATTGTTTAGAGACAACAAATATCGCACAATTTCAAGTTTGAAAATGACAAGCGCTTGTAGGCGGAAATTATACGCACATCTTTTAGTACCAGCTTAAGCAAGCATATTATATGCTATCTGCACTTAAATATAAACAGTTTGGAATATAAAAAAATTGTTTTTTTTTTAATTAGAAAGATATTAATTATTTGTATTTAAAAAATTGAATATACTGAATGATACCAAAATAGTATAAACTACCAGTTTTCATTTATACTGAAGTAATTGTATAACATTGAAAGCCTTCTTAAAATGCATGCTTTGCCACGAATAATAAAGGCATCTACTGAATCCAATGCAGGTCTAATATCCATATGAACAAAATCTCCTTTCTTATAATCTTCATCTGAGCCAACATCATAATAATCAATAACATATCGAACTTCCCGTCCATATCGGTCTATAACCCAGTCATGTCTATCAAATGGTAGTTGATACCTACAATTATAAATTTTTAATAGTTTATCTTTTTATTTATAATAACTAGAATATTACCCGAGGAATTGTCTAATACGAGCTCTAGGTGAGTATTTTGTGGCAAATCCAGCAAACTTTTTCAGTTTTATATCACAACTATCACTATTACATATTTAAATAAGATATAATAGCAACTTAACATACACGCCAGCAAGTTCTTCCCATTTACATATTTCTATCCATGCTTTTTCATTATTTTTGTTATGAATTTGAATTATATTTGTCATATCACTTGGTGATATTTGTGACGTCTCCCAGCGCCATCCTTTTTTTAACATTGCATTCCAAAACATTTGTTCTGATGGATATACCCATTTTTCATTTTTATTTGATTCTGAATATTTCTTAATAGATGATACTTGCCTTTCAGTTTTTAATGGAAACGGTTGTCCAGGTGATGGCTGCTGATTTGGTGGAGTCATCTTATCAAGATTAAATAAATAAAATACAAATTTTTAATAGAATGTTGCTTAATAAGAAAAATAATAACTTATTCAATTGGTTTTAATATATTTAAATGTATTACATTATTTGTAGGATCAACAAAATTGTTTTCTTCACCTGAAAATGGGCATTTAAAGTCATTTTGCTCTTTATTGGACTGATTTAATCCGCATGAACTAACACTTTCTGGTTTTGATAAACTTTTCCCCATGATTCTCTTTTCCAAAAATAATATAAAATGTTATTAAAAAATTTTATCACACTTTTAAAAATTTATTGCATAAATTTTTTTAAAAATCGCTAAAAATCAAAACAACCAAACGATTTCAGTATTACCCAGCGCACGTGACTTCGCGCATAGAACTACGTGGAATTGGTTGATGGGTACTGAAGAGACTGATTTATGCAAGAAAGTTGAAGAAGACTTTATTCAACATCGTGATGCTCAAATTGAACATGAATATGATAATTTACTTAATAGATTAATTCCAATAGCAAACCCATTAGCTAACTATAAACTGTGCAAGTCTATTTGTCGATTGATTCGCAAAGGTATTTAAAAAAATCCTTATAAAATATTAGCTAATATACATAAATAGCTTCAAAAATTAAAAAATGTTCTCGTGGAGTTAAAGCTGTTAATAAGTCTATTCGAAAAAATATGAAGGGGTGATTATATTAGCCATAATTTTACCTTTTTATATTAATTAATATACACTAATAACACAATAATTCATTTTACATAATCCTTTGCATTTTATAAGATAATAATTTTTAGAATTGTTGTGTTAGCTGGTGATATGACTCCTATTGATAACATTAGTCATTATCCTATTTGGTGTGAAAGCTTAAATATTCCTTATATTTATGTGCCTTCGTCAATTGTAATTATTAAACATGTATCTAAGATTCATTAAATAAATTTAGATGATTTCAAATGCAATGCAGGTCGTTGGTCATACAGCTTGTCTAATGATTCAATTTGACGAAAGTTATGAAAGTAAATTTAATAAAGTACGAGATAAAATATCCAAAATGCCATTTCCTGTAACAATTGAATGAAAAGATAAATGAAATTTTAAATATATAACAATTTATTAAAGATAGATATAATTTTTTCCTCCTATTTATAATTTCATTCCATAAATCTAAATTTCTTTAAATACATATAAATGTACAAATTTTGTTTTATTTTTTAAACCTAAACCATTTCTGCTAGTTTTTATTCTGCATGCCTATTGATTTAGTAAAATAATCTATTAGTCATTTGCACAAAACCAAACATACAAAGTTGATAGTATCATTATCTCAATTAAATGTACCTTTATTGAGTAACTTTTGTACTTAATAACGATAAGAACATAATGCTATTTAGCCAACTCCTTTTTTTATAAATAATTAGCTAGCATAAAAGCCACCATAATTTGTATCTAATGATGGATAATATGTGTAAAATTCATAATTGCTATTTATTTTAAACGTGGTTTGTTGTGTTTCAACATTAGATCTATTATTAATGAATTTTTTTGAAATAAATATGCTTAGAATGGCACAGACAATACTTAATGAAAACCATTTTAGTCTAGAACCACTGATCTTTTTTTAACAAATATCTAAGCTAAGCCTTTGTTTTCAGTTGAGAGAATATATCAGATATAGTTCTACTTTGCATAAAAAGCTACGATTAATTATGAGTAGTGAGACTTTGTAGCCTCTTTTAGACTTGCTTTAGTAAATTCCATCTTTCTCATACGCGCCCTTTTCTTTAGCGTATTGTGACACTAATAAGGGAGTAAAAATTGATTTTTTATTTAATATAAATCACTGGTAAACAATTTATATAAATTAAACTATTATAAATTGGTATTTCGATTTTCAAAAAGTCAAAAATATTGTCATATTACTAGAATAGTTGATGATGACCAATGTATAATAAAAATAACTTAATGTGCAGATGGTAATTAATTATATTTAATTAAACTTAAGTCATTATATTTAACAAAAATAAAAGATATGAACCTAAGTGACTAAAATGGGTACGACTAACTGGGTAAACTAGCATTGATTTATAGGACAATCTTAATTAGCTCACATGTGTCTGTTGTGTCGTGGGCACACAAATTCAACTTTAGCATGATTTAAAAAAGTATGGAAATATTTTTAAGATAATTTAATGATATATTTACATAATTCGCGATTTTATTTACTAAAAAGATATTTAAAATATGAAAAAGTGTTCATTATATAACATAAAGAGCAATCTAACACCATTTTTTGTAAAAATTTAAAAGTAGCTCTCAAATATGTAATATATTTAACAAATAAATTTATATCTGTTAATAATTAACATAAAAGTACTTTAATAGAGATACATATGTAATAGACAACACTAAAATTCTTAATCACATGTTTAAAAAAAACATGTGCTTTCCATAGCATTCGTTATATAAAGTATCAAAAATTTGAGCCTAAAAACATTAATTTTTAATAATATAAAGAGTTTTAGATATTATAAAACACAGTAAAATTTACAGAACATTTTGTGAGTATTTCTAAGAAAAATAGCACATTAATCTCACATTAACGATAAAAAAATCATATATTTTTTAAAAGATATAATAAACTTTAACAAATTGAAGCAGAAATACTTTTTTTTAAGGTGATCATTTAAAAAAAATAAGATATAAAATATTTTTTTGTAAAATTCAGTAAGGATACTTACTTATTATCATCATGATTAGTTAAGCTAAAAATTATAAACGTTTCTAAATGATTTTATTCTCCTTTTATTTTTCCAAAACAACATAAAATATTTATTTTTTTATAATTATTATAAAATTTTTGAATAACCGCTTTTTAATACTCTTATGAAATGATACCACTAATTTTGTCAACCATATATATATACATATAAAATTTTAATTATTATAGCTGTTAATATTGTCTAGAATGTTTATGATTTATTTTTTTTAAATAATGATATTTATAGAATAAAAACTCCTAAACCTAATGAAACTTTTTAGTAAAAAGTAATACAATTGATACCTTAAAAAACACCACCAAGCCATGTACTCTAAGATAATAGTGTTGATATTCATATTTAAAATTTTTGTTTGATAAATGGTATGAATTTTTTCCATGAAACATGAAAATGATAAATTCCAATTTCAGGAAGAGTTGGAATACCAAGTTCTCTTAGTTTGGGTTCTACTTGTTTCATTAAATCATCGTAAAAGTCAGTATCAAATCTTGACACAAATTTGCATGTTTCCATAATTCTAATGGCTAGTACTAAATCATTAAATTCTCGACATCTATCCATAAAAATATTAAAAAGTTCAGCATCAGGAAAATAATCCCATTTAAAGAATTCATTCACATTGTAATGTAAATCAGCAGGTGACATCTTTGCTGTTCTAAAGCAGTTAATTTTTATTTCAAATTTATAGTACAACTCATAATTATACCGAAAAAATGTTTTGAACTTTTCATCTGCTTCAGATAATGATAAATACTGTCCAAAATTTATTGGCATAGACGACATTGCTAGTATATGATTTACTTATGAACAATATAAGAAAATACTTTTTTTAGCTATCGATAATATAACGCATTTTCTAGTTTCTCTTACAAATGTACATAGGGTTCGCACCATAGACAGGGAGGTATATGCCGATTAAAGCCGAAATTTAAATATAAGATACTAGTATATTTGCGCATGCCTTTTCGACTGTTCATAATTACTCGTTCAGTTTCTATACAAACATTGGTTTACTCACAACTATACCTTATTAATTTAAATTTCTTATAATATATATTACCAGTAACATTTTTATAGTGAAAATATAAATAATAATGAGTTAATTTTCTTTTATGATTGCATTTAAATGAAACCATTAATGAGTTACTGCGGATAGCGAACCTCTAATGAATAGATATATATTGGAGGTATTTTAATATATCGTTTCAATATTATGTATGAGTAGATATTGTTAAAAATAACTTTTTTAAAGTGATTTGTTCTAAACTGTCTTAATGTGATGAAATGTACTTTGCATCCAAACCAAACTACCCCATTACAATTAAATTTTGTACATATCTATTAATTACTACAAAATAAATAAATAAACTTTTTAAGGAATTATATCTTTTCTTATTTATCATCATATATCAATTTAATGGACTCTAAACATAATGACATAAGTCATTATTTCATATATCCATCCCTCGACTACTATTACCTCATCTCCCGCCAAATCACAATATAACATTTAATTAAAATAAAAACTATTTTTTAGACAAGAAATCCCTCTAACTGGGCGTATACAATTTTTAAAAAATCGCACTTAGTAACAACGAGACTTTACATGATTATAATACGATCCAAAAATGTGTCGCTCTGCAAAATTTTTTTTCTACAGTATTAGTAGTCTAATAAAATATTACTCTACGTATTGTATAATTAATAAAAATCTATCAGACCTTGGAAATATTTCCTCCACTAGAAAATACTATTATTTTTCCATTATTTTAAATTAATGTAACACTTAATTGTATATAAAATCAACTTTAAATTATAATCCAAAAATAAATCTAAAAAATTAGCTTTATTCTTGTTAACACGCAAGTTCAAAATCAGCATTGATGACAAATGATATCAAATATTGACAATTCATTTTATTTAGAGAAATATCACTAATATATTATTATCATTATAAAATAAAAATATTATATTAAGTTTTTAACAATTTTAAACAAGATATTTATCCAAATCCTTCCAAGCCTATATGTTGAGATGTTACAAACAAAAATCACTAGTAACAAGCATACACAATAGTCTCTGCACGTAAAATAACGGAGCATTTCCTCGCTGCAACTCTCAGAAAATTTATTTCCATTAAGTACTCGTTTTTGACATTTTTTCCATATATCATAATAATTTCTGCATTCAGTAGTTCTTGAACAATCCTCTCTCAATCTAATTAGAGGATCGACAACTTCATCGGTCTAAATTTATATGAAATATATTTTTACTTTTATTCTATAGTTCTATTTATTACATCATCACATTTTGAAACGTTTACGGCGGTAAAGTACTTTTTTAAAAACATACTCATTATAAATCTAACCCGAGCATTTGAAACGAGCACATACGAAATTTAATAATTAGTCTTTCGTTAACCTCATATTTTTACCCTTTTTTTTAAAAAAAATAGTAATTTAGTATATTTTTTATTAGAAATAATTTTTAATTTAAAATTATTATTTAAACAGTAATTTTGGAGAATAGTCTAAAATAAATCATAAACTAGTCTTGGAAAAGATTGCTAAGAATTGATTATAATTTAAATTTTACATAATAAATTTTAATTAAATAATGTTTTTATGGCCTTTTTTATATCAAAAATTATGAATATTTTTAAAAAATTAAAGTTTTTCAACTAAATTTTTTATAATAATATGGATTTTATTCATTGAGTGTTGATTTTTTTATTATTATTTATATTAATCATGTTAAATTATGTCAAATTTTAATATTATATATATTTTTTAAGAGTATATAAATATTTTTAGTTTACATAATTTTTATACATTATTTAAAAGACTAATAAATGTTTTACATGATGATTAACATATTTATAAGGTGTCACATGTTTATATATGTAATTATAATTATTTATGAAATAGTAAAAAACCTAAAACAAATTATATCTTAATTAAAATCATATTTTTACACGCAACAAATTTAAAATTTGTTGAGAATACATATTTAAGTCAATTCTAAACGTGATATGAGATAATTTAATCAGTAAAGGAAAATTTTGTATATTCGAAAATTATATTCTAAACTGAGTATATTATTATTTACACATTGCATTAAAAAAAAATACCATAAGATATACAACTTCATAAATTTTTATTATTACATTAAACATTAATAAATACTTAATTAAAATAATAATTGAATTAGAATTGTTCATATACTACCAAAATAATATATTTAATATGCTATTTAATGTTAAATATCGACATATTACATATATATTTATGATACGAATAGAATAAAACTAGTTTTTGAAGTATTATTTAAAATAAATTAGTATTAAAAGTACATTCTAGTATAGAAATTGTTTGCATATTTAAAAATGAATAGTAATATAGGTGAAACTTTATATATATATTAATAAAAAAATTGTACATAAAATAATTTAATTAGATGAAAGATAGTATATTAAAATGTTTTAATACCACATAAATCTATGTGTATCATTATTATTCATTCCAACTATGACATTACCGATCTAATACGAAAATAGTTATCGGAGAAGACTTATTAAAATTATTGTCTACGCATAAAATTTATAATAACTATTTTTTTAGAATTCTGTATAATTTAAACTTAACTATAAAGTTATTAATAGATGAATACCTAGGTTTATTATAGAAATGAGTAATAATATGATAGGGATATTATAATGACAATTAATAGACAAAATTTTGCATAAATACCCATCTATATATAAATGTTATTTTAAAATATTTTAATAAAATAATGGATTTTATATAATTTTAAATAATAAAATTGGTATAATGTTCGGTTGCAATCGGATCACTTCGTATACTAAATATTAATGAAAAACTTTGCCACCAATGTAATTATTTGCTTTTAAAAATGCATTATTTAAACATTTTAATAGGTTAGATAATAATAAAATATAATTAAATAGTAAATGTTATGAATAAAGATAGTTTAGAATAGACCTTGATTTGTTAGAGTTATTATAAAATTTTATCTATAAACTGTAAGCGATTATTTTATTTTTACATTTTTATTTATAGATTTTTTATTGTTAAATTAATTATTTTTGAAGTGATGATATAATTTACATATAAATTGTGTAATGTGGTGTATTAGGATTTATGTTTATTATGTACAATACCGGAAGATTAAAATTTTTAATAAAAAGTTTAAAAAAATATGCGAATAATTATAAAAAAGTATATTATGAATTATAAAATTATATAAGTATGATATAAGTAGGTAATATTTTCTTGATTAGTCTGCTAAACAGACTATTATAGAAATGATATAAATATATGAAAATTATAGATAAACTTTAAATGTAGCAAAATTCACATTTAAAGTTTTCATAAGTTATTATCAATATGTTTATTACATTGGATATTCCTATGTATATATAGATTTTTCGATAAATGTGATGACTGTTGTTAAGTTTTGAAGGATTCCATTTTTTTTTATGTCTACGCATTTAAAAATATAAATCAAGTCAATTTTAAATGTAAAAAAGGTTATCTATTGCCGTTAACAGTTATTTGTATATAATATAGAGGAGCTACTGAAGAAAAGTTAACATTAATCTATCATAAGCATATGTAATTAATTGCGAATCGTTTTTTTTGATAGTTTGTCAATATACAGATAGATTGTGCCATAATTTTTTAAATAATCCATGATTAAAGACGATTTAATTAGGCTTTTTTCTGAGACAGGAATCATCACTGTTATTTGCAAATAAGAGTAGATATTTAAAAGTAGAATAATAAAATTACATTTTAGTGTATAAAAATTGATATCATAAATAAATAAATATAAAAGGAATAAAATCTTACCATGCATGTCTAAATTAGTAATGAGATTTGTAACTTTTAGTGAATGAGTACAGTTATATTTAAAATTATGACGTAATATCAATATTTTAAGTAGATATTTCAACTAATCATATTGATCAGTAGCTAGAATAATAATTTTTTTATTTCTAAATGTAATAAAAACTAATCAAGCTTCAAAAAACTACTATTATGCTTAAAAGGGATACTGAGAAGGTATCTGTATTATAGTATTAAGCTGCATAAAATACGACGACCAATAGTCAGTTTATTAATTTGATAGCTATATGCTTTAATTCAAATTCTATTAATATATTAGTGTTTACTTGCATTAAATTTGGGTGAAAGAATTTATAAAATAGGCTATTCATTTTTAATAAATATGTATTGCATGGTTAAAAAAACACATGGATTCTTCTCTTGACAGTGGTGGTGAATAGTTGCATTTTTTAAAAAACATGTCAACATTATTTTTAGTTTAATTTATGAATTTTAATGATAAGTAGTAATCGGTTAACGAAAAAATGAATAAACAAATTCTTTTTAAAAATTGATAACGACTTTAAAAAAATGCTAGCCCATTCCAATGGTATCAGTTAAAATAAAAATAGAAAACTTATGCTAATATAAAAAAATAATATACAATATGAATGTAGTAATACAAGAAACCAATAAAAAAGAAATCATTTAATGAAAGAACAGTAATTAAAACATATTTAATTAACATTGTATGTCTAAAAAAACTAAAAATTACGTGCGAATTAACAAATCACTAATCAATTTTAGGTTTTTCTCTAGTTGGACGTCGGTATAATAGACAGTCTTTAGTTGAAGAAATTTTGAACAGTCCAATCATTGCAAATAATAATAAAAAGAACAACACATAAAATGACCCAGATAATAACATTATTTTGGAGACATAACCCCCATTATATTCAAAATATGTTTTCAAGTTGATAGAATAGGTCTAAATCACCAATCAATTGTTTTGTATAAGATAAAGGTCTAACAATTATATATCTAGAATAAATAGATAGTACTTGTGAATTTGATTCAGAAATGGAACTAAAATCATTTGAATCAAGAGTTCTTGGATAATAAACTATAGATTTATCATGACAAATCAGTTTACGAAGCTATTTTATATAATTAACCATGATAAAATGATAGAAATAGTTTGTTAAATAACTTTTGAAATTTTATTTGACTCTAGTTGGATTTTAAGATTGGTACAGTTACGATAAAATTCAGAGTTTTGTTTCTTTAACAATCATATATTATAATAATATTATTATATAGAAATATGATACATCTGAATCTGTAGATTTATACAAACATGGGTAACAAAATGCAGTGTCAGAGCTGAAATTTTCTTTAGAAACTGATTTTATTTCATCGTAATCTTTTCTATGTTATTAATAAAATCATTTGAAACAAAAAAAAAACTCATTTATTTATTTTATGGAGAGTATACGGTTTTTTAAAATTATTCACCAGCAATAAGTATTGATCTTTAAACTTTGATTTAAGTAAATTTTCAAATTCCTCAATATTAATCATTTGATCAGTACAAATTACATAAATTTCATAGACACGTAGTGATTCTGGTTTCTAAACAACAATAATATGACTATAAAAACTATAGTTGACAATAATTTATTTATCAATCAAATTATATACATCAATATTTACACTTTGAAGTTTCGAAACAAAGTCCTATATATATAGTAGATTAAAAATATGTTATAGTAGGAAAAAAAGAATTTCATACAGAATATGTGAAAAATACATATTGAAAAAAATCTGGAATATCACTATAGGAGTTATCATCAAGCGTGACAGAAAATTTTGTATTTAATCCTAAATTATAATTAATTACAAAATATTATATAAATATTTTTGTATTATAATATTATTTAGAAAAAACTATCATGTACAACCTTCAGGTTTTACCATTGAATTAAGAATAACAATAGCATTAACTTGATCTGATGTAGAGGTTGGAACAATTGGTGGAGTAGATTTAGGCTATAAAATATTAAATAATTCATATTTAATATATTATATTACATGCAAATCAAGAGCAAGTATTGGTCCAATCAAACTATTTAAATCCATTATACGAATAGAGTTAAATTTGGAATATTTTTTTAAAAAATTAGGATAATGTTGAACATAAAGTGAGCTAGATTTGAGAGTCTAATAGAAATAATCTTAATAAAAAAAAGATTCCATTATCATACATCTGCGGTAAGAAACTCTGCATAGTAACCTCTACAATGATTCAACTGAATAAAATTATACACTATACAATAATATTTATGTATAATATTGATTATTAATAATGTAATAAAATAAATAATTTACAGAATAATATAAATGTCAACACTTGAAACATTCTTAGTATTACTTAATTTAGCATGCGCACGCAGTACAATATAACATGTATAGTTTGACAAAATTTTATTTTATAATAAAAAGAAAGAGATTAAGATTTTAAACATAACTAAATATATTATTAAAGTTAGATTATTAGTATAGATCGTTATCTTTGAAGTAGTAAAAGATAGTAGGCATGAGCACATTCGAATCAAATGTTGTTTTATCTATAGGTTAGTCAATTTCATAAATATAGCTTTATATTGATGAAATTATATTTTCACTCATAGATTGACTTGAAAATATATTAAAAAATAAATAAAAATTGCTATTAGATGTGAAGAATACATGATTTAAGTGTAATCTTTTTGTAATTTATGTATTAACTAATGGGTATCGGTATTGAGAGCTTTTTATGGTATAATATTCTACTTTAAAAGCATAAAAGCAGTTTAAAGATTTTTTTATATCAGAATTTGGATATAAATTATTTTTTTTTATGTTATATATACTAAATAAAATATAAGATTTAAGTATTTTGTAAACATTTATATAATTTTATTTAAATGAAAAATATATAATAAATTTAATAGAAATACAATTATTATATTAGATGAATTTTTATATTAGTTAAATGTATACATTTCAAGTAATTTTCAAGTTAGTTCTAGTGCTAGTTAAAATGAAATTATAAAAATATAATGGATTTTTTTTTCCAATATGATAATGATTTCGTGTTTAATATTTTGAACAATGTTAAAATAATAAAATTTATTACTATACGGCACTTATTTTTAAATATAACTAACTTTATATTATCTTGAACATATTATAGATTTTAAATATATAAATATATTTTTTTAAACTTATAATAATTGATTTTATTAAAATTATCTAGTAGTATATAAATAGAGAGAAATATTAGAATCCTTTTACAAGTAACGAATGCAAATTCGTGCATCTTCGGTACATTTAGTACTATGATGTTGCTACTATTTTAGATCGACATTGTTGAATAGTAAAGTAACCATTTATGCAATAATTTAAAGTATGATATGTTGTATTATTAAAACTTAAATTTTTTAAGGTTGTATAAAAATAGTTAACTTGATGTAGCAGTTTGTTGACTATCACAAAAATTAGGTTCAAAAGTTTAAGTAGAAATTTAATATTGTAATTTTTGATGCATATGAATTTGTTAAGTAGAGGAAAATTTATTAGTATCTTACATACATTGTCCTACATTAGAAATTATCCCGTAAGAATTGAATTTAAAATACATGGATTAATTGTAGAAAAAACTCAAGGTAAGGTTTTATTTGAAATGATAGTTAAATTGAATAGTATCAAGTAAAAATATTCCATTATTATCATCATAGTATTTTTGTTTATAAAGTTAAACCTCTGATGCAACATGTGACGTTGTAAAGTTTCGACTAGATAAACCTACATTATTATCATTTTAAGTACCATAAAAACATTTTAAT
>JRUX01001561.1:0-39451 GCA_001407235.2 Kudoa iwatai
ATATTTTAATAATTTCTCAATCTTATCTTCACTGGTATTATTATGTCGTTTACCACTTTCAATTCTTTTCCTTATTTTGTCCTTTATTACTGCATGTATAATTTTGTATTTCTTCTTAACTTCATAATGTCTAAGATTGCTTTTTTTTTGTTTTGTATTTCATCATCAATAACTATTCGCATCACTTACTGCATAATTATTTTTAATTAAATTTTGTAATCATTGTGTATTGATTTAATTTTTACATGTTTTTGTAGCTATTTTGTTATTGGATGTAGCAAAATCATTGGTGTGTATGATCCTGAATACTGTATTATTATTTATATCTACTTTGTGTAGTTAAAAAAACAATTTTATAAATATAACAGTTAATACCTCTAGAATTATTTCTGGGCTTGGTATTATTTATGTTAAATAATATATTTATTTAATAAATGTTGTATTTTAGTCATTTTATTAGACTTTAATTTTGTAATATTATAATATACCTTTTAGTAATACATATTATAGTATCTCTTAATTTTTTTAAAAATTTTTATGCATTCTTTAATAAAGGTAAGTTTTTATTTTATTAAACTAGATTATATCAACTGCATGATATTGAACATTTGTCGATGTTTAGTGTAGTAAAAAATTTTTTTTTCTATCTAAATAAAAAATATTATACCTAATGATGTTAAAACTTTTTAATCTTATTTTCCTAGGATCTGTGAATTGAATAAAAATGAAAAATGTACTTTTGTTGTGTAAAAACTACAACATTATACTTATGCTTCCTAAATATTGATGAATAGCTTATTACTGTATATTTATTTTTAAAAATAAAGCTCTTCAATTTGAATATAAAAATTTTGTATTCATCTAATGAAAACATATTTTTAGAGCATTTACTATAATGTTTATTTTTATATTATTAAAACAATGATTCTTTTTATATAAACTGCTAATACATTTAATAATTATGTCTTTGTTATCTTCTAAAGGCTTTCAAAAAAAATTAATGATATTGTTTTTTATTAATTTTGATAAAATATTTGTATTAAAATCAATATACGGTAATAATGCCCCATACTTAAGTTTTTATGGACCTGGAATAACTTGAATAGGTTTAATTATATAAATTCATTATTAAAATTTTAATCATAATAACTGCTTCGTTATTATATGCATATTATATAGACTTATGATGTATAATTAATATTTTAATAGCCTACACAAATAATATCATCTAATAAGAGAATGATATCATTTAAATAAAGCTTAACTTATATACAGGATATTTTATCTGTGAATTTTTATATGTTATAAATTGCAATTTCTATAAACTAGTTATTGGTTCAAGAAAAACACGCAGTTACTACGTTATGAACTGCGCTTGCGCCGCATTACTATTGCTGTTAGAAGATGGACGATAATGTCGAGCAAGTTGAATCAGTGAATGAATCGTCACCAAAAACTATGAATGATGAAAACTACAGAGCAATACTAAGTATCTTTGAGCCAATGTGCCATGATGTATATAGAAATGTTGGCATATTAGTGTATATTACTTACATTCTTTAAATTACAAGGTTATAAATTAATTTTAAATTGTTTTTAGAAATTCTCAACAAGATTTAAATAATCAACTCAAAGAAATAGAGAAAGGTAGATATTTTTGTTAGACATTTTTTTAAAGTAAATATTGATTTTAGAACTCGATAAACTTGATATTAAGCAAACAAAACTTAGACCAATGATAGATAGAATGAAAACTAGGATTGATCGAGCAAATGCTAACATTCATAAAAATATATCAGAAATAAACAACCTAAAGGTTATTATAATATAAATTTAGAAACTTATTACGACGTTAATTGTGATTTAGAAAAAACTGTTACACCTTGAAGACGATGTATCGAATCTTTATGTGAAAAAAAATATTCAACTAAGCAGAGCCGAATAAAAATTAATTGAGGAACTTTAAAAAAATATGATTTTTAACAAATACAATATGTTTTGAAGAAAATATTTTATAAATAATGGTTAATTTGATGGTTATCGAGGTCGATATTTGGCATCATTTAATGTTTGCCTTACTTGTAAAATCTTGTCTATAAGTATATGAATGAACAATTATATAATAAAATTTTTCTTACCGGTAAGACTTTCATACATATTTAGCTTTTTAGAAACAAAGTTATCAAGTTTTTCTAGATAGTCTTCTATAGAGATATGGTCAACCTTAGATATAAGATGTTTCTCAAAATCCGTAATATTATCCGATTCCTAATATTATATTTATATTAGATATGTGGGTAGCATGATACAAAAAATAATTTACATTAATAGTAAGAATATGTTCATCGATAAGATCTTCTTTGATTTTATTAAGATCTAGATTATCAGGTGTAATTTCTTCATCATGATCCATTAGATCATTATGATAATCAATGTTCAATTTGTTATCATCTCTTGAAGTATTTTCTTGATTATTTTGATTTTTTGAGCCAAGTTGTTTCACACGATTAGCATAGTGTAGTGTATTAAGTGTATTTTCACAACATGATATACCAGGTGATATAGTAGCTATCTATATTATAAATATTGAAAGTTATAAAAAATCTTAATGAATTACCATGCATGTCCGAGCTTTTTCATGTAAAAATGAATCTTTTAAGACCTATATTTAAGGAATATTTGTATATTTATACATTAATTTCAATGTATATATCCTAAAATTGTAGACAAGATATTAACTTGAGTAAGTTTACTGCTTCTAAATGGTAAATGCGCATTTTTTCTTCCAAGTGCCCTTATACATTCCTAAATATATTTATATACATGAAAAAAACATATGAAAATTTTTTAGTAGTCACTTTCAAAGCCAAAAGACTTTTGTTAATTTCAGCACCTTCCATCCTAGTGCTTCTATCACAAGTTTTTGTATCAGCACCTCTTTCATTACCTGAAATAATTAACAATAATCAGTATATATTAGCATGAATTAGTGTATAGGAATATATTAATGCACTTTAAAATATTATTGACGCCTTTTTTGAATATAATAAAGTCAGATGATTTTAACATTATGTTTAAATTTTATTATTTAACAAATAGGAACGGTATCAAGCACAATGGTTTTAGGTAAATATAAAACATAATAAATCTATATACCGGCTAAATCGATTAATGATAGTTTTCCAAGCATTGTTTTTTTTCTTATATCTTCCCTATTTGATAATGATAATACATAGTAACTATTATTAGATAAATAATTTTTAAACCTTTTATAAATAACAAACTGAATTATAGCATGAGACCTTGACGAATTAGCATTAGCAGAAGTTACTCCAGATGATCTAGCAAATAATATCTAAATACAATGTAATAGAATCAAATGTACCTTATTTTAAGAGCTGCTCTTATATGGGTTTGAATTTCCCGTTCAGATGATACTGGTATTTCTTTTAGTTCACACACCTATATATTGAATAAGACATAAAAAATTATTTGAACATTTTTTTGATATATGCGAAAAATGTATACTTTTACCGATCCTTGACCATTCTCCATGACTCTAAGTATCCGTTTTTCATTTAATAAATCATAAACTTTAGTGCCATAGATCTCATATACACTGATTGTAACATATGCTCCATGATAAGACTTTAGTTTTAGGAATATTTCTCTGGCTAAAATAACAACCATTTACTTATTTAATTTATGAAAGAGAAAAAACTATCAAGTAAAAAAAATAACAATTAAATAAGTGTAAACATAGGTTTATTTATTGAATAAAATGATTGTATCCATACTTTAATAAAAATAGTAAATGGTCAACAAATTTAATCGACACAATAAAACACTACTTACTATATACATACCATAAATTTATATTTCAAAATGATAAATTTAATTTAGTATCAAAAACTAATAAAATACATTAATGATTATTATTTAATTTCTAAATAAAAATCATAATTCATAAATTACAAAATTAAAATAAACACATAAATCACAATATATACAATTTTAAAAGTTTTTATAGTATATAAATTAGTTACCAGCATAATCGTATATCCCTTTTTCTTCTTCTACGATTCCGTTAGTATTATCAGTAAAATAGTTGCCCCCCATTGTCTATTTCAGTGAAAAAGATGTTAATGAATCAATTTATTTTAAGATAATTACAAAAGTTTTCCCACTACCAGTTTGACCATAAGCAAAACATGTAGCCATACCACCATCAAAGATACACTCAACTAGTGGCTTAGTTGTGTATCTATAGATAGTGGAGTTATCACAATATTCATTGAAACAATAATCAAACCTAGAGTAATGAGAAACTTAATAAAAGTTTTTTTACAGTATTTTTGTTACACGAAATCATGATTTTCTAAATATTTTGTCATATCGACTTTGTGACGACATTCATGCACAAGTGTCTGTTGTTTTGATGTCATCGTAACGACATCAATTTCTTTATTGTTAATTTCTAAATTTATTAATAATCAACAAAAAAACTCATAAAAATAAATTTCAAAATAACCTTTTATATTAAGGGGACGTTTACGTATACATACACATATTTGAAGATTTTTAGACATTGAATCATCACTATCGTATGAAATTACTTGTTTGAATTCAGTATTATTCCGATATTCTCTTTGTTAATCAAAAAAAAAATAAAGTACTCTATTAATAGAAAAAAAATACTTAATCATATTGTAGAAAGCATAATGAGGTGAATTTGGAGAAATTATATTATCATCATTATTATCATCATTAATATGAATAGGAACATTTACGGTTGATTTTACGTTCCGATCAACGGAAGCAATTTTTTGAGAATACAATGAAGGCCTAGAATAACGAGATTTCGTTGAATTATCATTCATATTAGCAGTATTAGAGCTGACAAATTGTTGAGATGTTTTTGCTTTTTCTAAAGTAAAACTAAATATATATCTAGGAAATAGATATACTTTTAACTGGAGAAATACGATTGGCTCCTGTTAATTTATTTTCATCTTTCAAATCTACATTATGAATTGATGGCTTTCTTTTATGAAATAATGGCGATGTTCTCTTAATATAACATAAAATTAATTAAATAGAATTTTTAAATAAATTTTAATAATAGTTTATAATTGATTATATATATTATATGGAGTTTTTTTACAGAAAATACTGTTGTTTTTCTGCTATTTAGTGCCCGTTGTAATTGTAACTTTTGTTTGTTATTTCCATCACTACCATCTTCAAATTTATCATATAAATTAATATCTGAATTTTTTTTTGTATCAACAATATTTAGTGGTTGATTGAATAATTCTTTATTCCATGATTTCAACTGTTCAAAACTAACCTAATTTATTGATATAAATAAATATCATCAACAATTATCGATGATAAACAATATGCTAACTTCTTTAGCTTTGCATTGCATATTTTCTTGCCATTCAACCAGAACGCATTTATTAGAATGGTCAATTTTAGAAACCCAGCCTTCCTGTTTTGCTCCAGATGATCTTTTAATTATCACATATTTCCCAACTAATGCTTCATCAACATTCATTGTGAAATAATATAGTGCTAAATTGAAAGTGGGAAATGTAACGCTTCCTTTCACAACTTAAGAATAGGGCAATGCGCACATGCAGATTTATACGCTAATCCTATTGGAATAAGCGTGGCGCCTTACATTTTTAGGCATGCGCAATAGATAAAACAAGCATAATACGCTATTTTTGTATTAAACATGAGAGTTTAATAGTAAAATGAAAATTCATGTTGAATATAATTAATTGATAGTACCATCCCTGGTAACTATTGGTTGTCCATTATTGCTTAAATTCAGCAATATCTCCAATGAATTTTTTTCAAAAAGTTGTCGTAAGCGATCCCCAAACTTTGTTTTGTATTTCATATTATATAATTCAATTATTGGTGAGAGATCAATCTAAAACTATGATAAAATGTATTATTACAATGGCCATTACTTCACTATGTTCAATAATAAACGAAATCACTCCAGTACGATCTTCATTGTTACAAAGATTATTAAAAATATCACAATAACACATATCTGAATTGTTAATAAATTTATCTAATTTTATTTTATACAATGCTAAATTTAATAATCAAACATACAGATAACATCCAAAGCCAATAAATAATGACCATGATGAAATAGATCATGCATTCGTTGTTCAACTGTCCATCCGCATGACTGAAAAATAATAAATTGAATGTTATAAATTTTAGATCACGAGTTATAATGATCAAATTACTTGCTCATAATAATTGAAAATTAAATTCAAATATGATGGATTCGATAGAGCAAATAGTTTATTAATAACTAGTGCTGAGTCAGTTACAAATAGTGATTGATTGCCCTAATATAGTATAAAATATCAAATTATTTTTGACATAAGATAAATTCATAAATAATGTAGGTTTAATTATAAATTATAGCTACATTTTTGCAACTTTCTTTAAAAAATTCTTCATATTCTATGTAACGAAAATTTTCATCTCGATTTTCCTAAATTCAATCGATATGTTATAAAAAGATAAAATTTTTGATCATAAAAAGATTTCTACCGTAAGCAATAGTGTAAGTAAATTTTTTAATCGATCATCCCTTATAATTCTTAACACATCATGCATACAGTCACGAGAATAAGCTAAATTAGTGTTAGGAAATAATCATATAACAAATTTGATAGAAAAAACGTGAAAAATAACAATCTTATGGTATGGTATACGATAATTCATTAGTATTTAGAATAATAGATAACAAAAATCAAACATACTACAAATATATTATAAAAAATTAAGGTTTTAAATGAAAAATTTATGTATATAAAACCAATAGGTACATATTAGTTGATTATTTAGAATAAGAACAAAGGTAAAAATATGTTAACATGCTCAAGACACCAAAAAAAATATACATTAATCATTTAAAGTAAAATGAATAAAAATATTTTTAATCATGTATACATATTTAATTAAAAAAACAATATTATTTATATAAAAAATGAATAAGATATGACTTATCGGTGTTACGTGCGTGCGCAACTACACAAACGTTTAACATATTTTTAATTATTTATTGTTTATCATTTCTTTTTTAAATATGAAAAAAAGACTATATCAGTTAAATATTTGAATGAAATTTAAAATATTTAAGGACTATTATTATATTATAAAAAGTTATTTTTTTTAATGAGGTAAAGTCTATTGATTAATAACAATTTTTAAAACATCATATTTAACTTAAATTATGTTCAATATAGCTTAATATATTGTATATGAACAAAATATTACATTTTTCATAACAGAGTCTTATATTTTTCATTTCCTATTGACAAATATAAAATATAGTGCATGAAAACCAGTCTAATAGAGTAAAATTACAATGAAATTTCTTGCACACACCATGTATATGATTGATTTAATATTCTTTAACTTTAATAGTGTTTATATTGAATTAATAAAATAAAATAGCAGTATCATTACCTTGATATATTTGAAAAGTAGTTGTGCTTGCAAAGTGATATTATCAGTTAGAAGGCCTGCAATAATAAAACCAAATATTCCAAAAAGTCTACTTCTAAATGATGATAGCAAATTCTAAAATAAATGAATCAGTGATAATAATCCAATTTATATATTTCTATTAAAAGGGATATAAAATTTAACATAAATTCGACAATTTTTATCACTAAAATTGATTATACTAATAATAATAGTAGTATTTTAAAGAATAACAAATTAAAATATTCTGCTGAAAAAAAATCATGAGGTAAAATTAATTTTTTAACTGATATTATATTACTTTTCTATATATTCTTTTATATAGTTCCACAATTTGAAGTCGTTGGCAAACGAAACGATTACCAAATATCTCAACTAGAACATTCTTTTTTATTCCACAAAAATATCCTGCATATAATAAATAATTAATCTGTTTGAAATTTTAAATAAAATACTTGATCCATTAGGCGCCAATACTTTGTTTAGTTCTATACAATCATCTAACACATTTTTACCACATGGTACTACAATTGTACTACCAAACTTAAAAAATGAATAACATTCTACAGTAGGTGACTAAATTGTCCATAAATATACATAGTTAGCATGTTTATATTCATTTAATATTCTTTAAAAATAATATGTTTCATTACTTGTACTGCTACTGAATCAATTGTAAAGTTTGATCGTACTTCACTGTTAAGTGTTACAGGATAATTTTTTTTATTGACAAATTTTGATGTTATTGACTTTTTAACATTGAATTCATCCTTGTGACCATCATTACTCATTGCTTTTCAACAAAAAGATACCCAGCTATGGGTGTATTAAGCGGGTTGTTAAGCTGAGCGCCAAAATTTTCGGTTAAATAATCCACAAGGATAATGATTAAATCTGATTTCAAATAAATAAGTTAAAATACATTGTTTATTTTAATCATTTTAAATAATTCAATTATTATTAATATTTATTAATGTATTGCCATAGAAATGAATAATATTTTTCAACGTTAATAAATTATGACAGTTTGCTAAACCAGCCAAGGGATTAATTATTGTTATTTTATTAAGATCATATTTTTAACATTACACAAAAAAAAAACACTATGATCATGGATTCCCATAAATAATTTGTATAGTTTGAACTGCGTGCACACGTCGCTAATACTACTTCATTCCAAAACCATAATCCAGAGTATCATAAATGCGCTTGCGCATTTTATAGTATAGTGATAAGTATTCCGCTTTATCCTATCAATAGTATAAGCCAATTTCCATTCAGTATATGCAATAAAATTAATTCGATTTGTTTAAAATTTGATAATTATAAGATTAGAATGAGAAAATTGTTTGGAAGTGGAAAAAAGAAACCATCAATCGATCCTCAACAAGAAGCATTAGCTAAGCTGAGATCAGCTGAAACTATGCTGAATAAAAAAATTGATTTCATTGAATCTAAAATACAAGCACAAATAAAAATAGCTATTGATAATAAAACAAAAAACAAAAGAGGTAATATATACACATTGTTATTGAAATGAATACTTAATAAGTATAGTTGCACTTACTGCTCTTAAAAGCAAAAAAAGATATGAAGATCAACTTAAAAACTATGAAGGAATGTTAAATACTGTTTACATACAAATAGATAACCTTGAAAATACACAAACAACTGTTGAAGTGGCTAAAAGTGTGCAAAGTGCAACACAAGCTATGAAGACAGCCCAAACTAAATTAAATGTGGATAAAGTATCTAATATAGTTGATGACATGCAAGAAGAACATGATAAAGCTATGGAAATAACTGAAACACTTGCAAATATGGGTGGGCTTGCAACGATTTATGATGATGTATATTTTTGTGTTATTGTTTATATATGTTAAAATACTGTACTATATTTGTATAGGATGCACTACTTGAGGAATTGAATGAATTAGATGAACTAGAAGATAAACAATTAAATGATGTATTAGCTGATGCAGAATTAAACTTGGGTGAATTACCAAGCGTTCCTCAAAAATTACCTAATGTTCCAATATCAACTTCAACTACATCTACTAAAGCAAAAGTTGCACTCTCAGGTACTGATTCAGCTCATAAATCTGTACCTAATAATACCCCTGATTTAAGTATACTTTATGCACATTTATTGCATATATTTTATCCTATTTTATATTTTAAGCTAATAAAGAAATTGAAGACGAGCTGAATCGACTTATGGATTGGAGTTAATACTTATTTTTAGAAAATCAGTTTATATAAATCTTTTATCTTGAATTTCATACTAAATATTTGCTTTTTGATATTCAAATTGTCTTCCATTAAGTTTATGCCATATTTTTGATATTAAATGATACACACCATTATGTAAACATGTGTGAGGAGGTTAACTATACATTGAATGCTGGCCTAGTGAAGGGTGTTTTTTGACACATTAAAATTTTTTCAACATCACATAAATTTTTCAAAATTACATTGTTTTTTTATCTTTAACTATATTGGAATGCCTTATTACCATAACAGTGATATCAAGTTGTGGAGGATAGCGATAATTATATATAAGCGTGATTTACTTATAGGTCTGATGTAATTGTTTAAAAAACGTAGGTTATATAGCTTTATATATAGATGAACTTATTAAGAGTATAAAGGTGTTTGCTACGATGATGATTACTGTTGTTAAGCTGGGTGTATTGCATTGCACCGAAATCCGGATCACTATAAATTAAAAAAAAAACCTCAATGACATAAACCTGTGATTAATACCACTTATATTAAATTGAATATAATCAAATCATAAACACGATTGCACACTTAAACAAGGTGATATCTTAATTTTTTAATAGATTATTCAGCACACCAAGAAAAAATTGCGCCATTAGCTCAAAAAGATTTTGAGTATCAGAGTATATATAGGAATATAATTTAATAAATTTTTTTAAAAAGATTTAAATATGTAATGTAACAACAAGGTTCATCAACTTAAGTTATAATGAGCAGAAATGATAATAAACTAAACTATAGAGAGACGATTCATGAGAGAAATTATGCTCTGGCGAAAATTTTTATCAATAAGCTCATTCACATTGGTCTCAATAGCACTTTTAGCATCGACTTTTCCAACTTTATCTTTTGTTATCTCTTCTATATTTTCAGCTTCAGCTTCAATAATCTAAGAAACAAAATAAAAAAACAAAAATGCCACAGCTTATTTTACACTCTTATATGGTTTAGTTAACTCAGTTAATTCTAAAATTGCTTTATCGTTGTCAGTAGTGTGTTCCACTTCATCAGGCAACGCGATACAATCTGGCCATTCTGATTTGTCCAAAAAGCTTAAAATCTTATTTATTATAAAGTTAGATTATAAATTTAAAATAGTTTTGGTATAATAAACATGTGAAAGTATTAGTATACGCGATGTTCATCAGGTGAAATATCAAAACACAGATTCAAGTTGTAATAATATCTTGTGGGACTGGGAATAAGCGATGAATATGTTGTTTTTGAAGAATTAATACAGTCATTACTAGTGGTCTGACGAATCTCATAACCACCAAAAAATGCAGCAGAGTTTTTCTCGCCATTTGTACGAAATGCTTCAATAACAATCTAAAATATAAATCCAATAACGATGATGCAATGATACTAAGGATAACATTATTAATGTGTTTTTAAAATGATATGTTAGTTATTATCAATAAAACTGTATATTTTATGTATTGTTACTTTTCCTTTAACACTTTGCACTGGATCAATTACAACAGAAACACTTCTACTAAGTTGTTTTTCAAAAACTTGAGCTGTCTGTACATCAGTTGATGATAGCCAACATCCAAAGCCAGGGTGCGAATGATACCAACCAACAACACTTTCTTTTCTACATAAATCATTTCATACATTATCTATAAACGAACCATATCAATTAACGCAATAGTAATAACCTTCCAGTGGCACTCAGCATGCTCATTATTTCAGTTTGAAAAACAGGATCAATCGACTCAACATTTATTCCCTATACAGATATTAAAATGATTAAACATAAATTCTATATTATTCTTCTAGCTTATTCTAAAAGTGGGTACAAACTAAGGCGTTTTACCACTCAAAATAGCTAGTCTCCCATCTATCAATATTTTATTTTCAATTACAGTGGCTTGTTGTGGCATCCAAAATACATCAACTACTTGAATCTTATAATCATCTATTATTGTGCCCAGCATTAAGCCCATTACTTCAAGTGGAATACCTTGTTTAGCTAAAAATACATATCAAATATTTCATTATTATTAAACATCTATAAACCATGACGGGCCATCTAAAAACACGTCAAAAAAAATATCTATTACAAAGGATGAATAACCTTTATAAGAGCAAGTGGAGCAATGTATACAGTTTCTGATGTATCCATTGCATCATTAGGAGTAGATAGCTTAAAAAATATAAAATAATAAACATACTTAAAAAATTACTGAACTCATTCCAATTTGAGAACCACGAAGGAATTTTTCAAAGTTAAATGACATCCTAGCAACAGTTGTACGCAGTTAACCTCGCGCATGTACAACACAGAGTTTGAAGCTTACTTTTCGATTTCGTTGATATTTTATACATTTTATCATTACAAATGTTATCAAGTCATAAATCTGATTTAAAAAATAACTAAATAAAGAATAAAAAGTAAATATTTATTAATTTTATAATAATAAAGAAAATTGACAGCTAAACAATGTAACACTTTAAATTTTTCTTCGGCTTTCGCCGGTAAGCTTCGAAAAGTATGAACTAATAAAGAAAAACCTGCTTTTGTCGATGGTCAGCTAGTAAGTTGTTTTTTTTAACCACTTGTGCTTTTTTAAACAATTTATCAAAGGATGTTTTATGTGTTATAGAAAACTTTAAAAACAATAAATGTAGTGCTGTATATATTTTATTTATAAAGATTTTTATTTTAATTTTATGCTTTTTACTATATTTGTAATGCGTTTTATTATTTCTCTTACTTTAATCGTAAAATCGTATGTTAAAACCTAGCCAAGCACAAAAGAAAATTTTATTCTCAATATTAGGCTTATCTTACATATACTTAGTTTATACATATTTTTTAACGGCTTTGATCAACCATCTAATAGAATTAGTTCATAGCAATAATGGAGGAGATGATTTTTCGATTTATATTGTGGAACCTTGAACGAAGAAAAACCATTTGTAAATTCATTTTTAACTATAGAAACGTGTTTTTGCTTATTTTTTATACTAGATGACTTAGTATCAAGTTTTTACTTTTATTAAGCAAGTAATTATTGTATAATGCGTTTATTTGTTGTAGTAAGTAATGATAAATTAAGTATAGGGCTAAAATATCATACTCTGAGTGATTTTTGCAAAATAATAATGCGCATAAAAAGTTTAAACACATGTATTTTAAATTTTTAGTTAACAAATATTTATATCATTTGTATTTTACTGTAACTTTGTTATAACTAACTAGTAAGATTGAAAGTTCAAACGGCTCTTTTATTTAGTTTGAATCTACATTAACAAATTACTAATTTAGCATTTATTTTATTTACCAAAATTTTATATACATCATTTTTGAGTATTAGACTATAAATTACAATTTACAGTATAATAAGTATGGCATATTAGACTCAGATCATTAAGCTATGCAGTTGTTGTTGTTTTAATAATTTTAAGTTTAGCATATTTTGTATTGTTAATGATGTTGTTTATCAACTAAAACATGTGACATGTTTCTTTTAGACGTTATTAGGATAATAAACTAATCGTTCTAATTTAAAAACATCCACTTCTTAATACCTATGTTTTCCATAATAATTATGAATTACATTTTATATAAATACATATCTCTATCAGAATATTATCTTTTTAAAAAATGAAGTACGTTTTAAAATTTTTTAAAACTTTGCAATCAAAAAATGCTTTTGTTAGGTAATGTGTGATTTTAAGACAATATTTAACACAGTATTTCATAAACATTTAAATATTTTAAACGCCTATCTTCCAAAAAAAGCCTTTATATATATACAGGTATAGTCAGGTGAAAAATATAATTTTTATTTTATGCCACCAAGCTACAAAATTCTTGTTTCATTTTCCTTTTTAAACGGCATGAACATTCAGTAGACTTTATAGCTTTAAATTTTAAGAAATTAAAATGATCATTAGATTAAAAATAATTAAAAATTGCAAAAAAATAGTATCTAATAGTAATTCATCAGTATTTCATATTTTATTTTTCGATGTTTATAGGAAGGAAACACTCTTAAGATAAATTGTATATGGTCATTCAGATTTTTCTATCATTTAACATAAAAAGAAATAAAATATTAGAATCATATGCAAGAAAAAGCGTGAATTTTAACCACATTTTGTTAAAAAATGAAATAAAAAGTTATTCCATAATTGAATGAAGCAAATATATTAGATATTATTTATAATTTTATTTTTTTTTTGTTTATGTAGGAAAAACCTTAACTATGTATTTCTACACGAGATTACCCACCAGCTATGGGCTCTCGAACAGGTCAGATCCTGTTTGGTGTAGGCACCCTTAATAATTATCATACAAGAATCATTTTAACCGGTAGAACATTTGTTTTTTTTAGTGTAGTGTGGGAGTTTCACCCACTAAAAAACCTGCGTCCTGTAGGTATACCGACTACTACACCCTTTGGGCTTTCGCTCACAGGTAGGATGGCACGTCGTCAAATCTGGTTAAACTTGTATACAAGCTTAACCAATTCCAAACAATCCGTGTTTTCCAAGAGCCTGGAGTTTCCGCCACAAGTGAGTAGCAGCTAGATTTCACCTTTGCGACTAATCCAACAGGATCTAAGCTAACATCTCTCACCACCTGTTGACATTTGGTGCTGGCCCCGCCTTCACAAATGGTGTTTTTTAGTTCATATACGCTTCTTATCTTTCCTACATCTCCAGGCAAAGAATGCGGGCGATCTTTTACTCCTGAAGCTATGGCTGCCAATTTAGAGCATTAACTCATGTATACTTCGCACTCTCGTCTAGTGCTTTCTAGTTCCTTACATCTGACTAGGAAATGCTCTAAATTATCCTAAATTCTTTTACTCGGCTCGTGGCAAAGCACACATGCTAGAAAGTCATCACCAAGTAGTTTATTTTTTGTCTGCATTCTCCCAGATGTGCCATAACCTCCTGCTCGTAATCTGGCTAGGCAGCTAAATTCTCTGTAGTATTAAGAAGAGTTTTTTCTAGATTGGCTAGACCATCATCTTTCCAACTTTTGAGTCCTATTAGATCTCTTATTAACTGGCCAACACTTTTAGTTCTTGTTGGTATGTTCAGTTCTGTTATTTAATTATAATTTTATAAAGTTATATTAATGAACATTAAAAAAAATATAAAAGCATTTTTAGAATTAAATGTATCGTAAAACTGAAATTTTTGTTAAATTAGTGTAATGATTATATTTAAATCAATCCTATCATTATAAATCGTAATTTTTATTTAAAGATAAGCACTATAAGAATAATTTCTGTGTCTTTAAATTAACGACATGCCTATGAACGCTTGCTTTTGAAAATTATAGATTATCTAGATCAAGATAAATTTCTATGGTAGATTAACCAGATTTTAAATAATCAACCTTCCTTAAGCAAAATCTTAGAAAAGGGTCTTATAGTTAGTATTCCTACAACAATTGGCTTACTTATAAAAAAAAATTTTTCTATCCTAACAGCTTGATTCTATAATGAAGTATTAATGCTGCAAACACTGAAATAGATTCAGCCTCTTTTAATGTCTGTAGTTAATAGTTATTCTAATATTTACTAATTTATAATACTATTTTATTAGGATTTAAAATTTACTTTAGTTAAATAAGTTATTATACTTTATTAGGCATATTCATTTATCAACATTAAATAGTGATACAAATAATGGTTACGTTGAAAAAATTCATAATTTTCTGATAAGTATAAAAGTAATATATAGAATATTTTATAACCACTCTATTAAAAAGTTTAGCAATAGGTTAGGGTTATAGAATAAAGAGAAAAGTAAAAAAAACTCTATTTTGGTATATAAAAATCATTTTAATTGATAATTTTTTTCAATTTGAAAAAAATTTAATTAAAATGTATAACTAAAGATATAAAGATATGAATGTAATACCATTTTAGCTATTGTATTTGAACCATTATTACTATACAATGATCATCAATATATAAATGTTTAAAAGTATAGTCTAGTGTACTAAATCAGGTCTGCAATTAGATGATGTTTTTAACTTTAATCAATATCTACTTTTTTCATTAATTTGTAAGTAATAAAGCTATAGATGTTTATTACGCACTTTGGTACTTTTATTAGTGAATTTCTATATTAACAAACGCATAATACTGTTAATTTTCATGCTGATTTTAAAAATTAAACCAAATCTTACCAAAAATTTTTAAAATTTAACAATTTAATCATCCATAAAGTAAAAAAAACACATGCATGTGTAATATATCAATCTAAATATCTTTATAACTTATGCATTATGAACCTATCTAACATATAATGGTATGTTGCATAGCATTCAATTAGCACAATATGTATTATAGTACTAATCGAATTAATTTAAAAGATTAATTCCATAAAATTTTTTGTTATCACCATTGGCTGTAAAGGTATAAATTATAGTCAGTCAATGCAGGAATTTTATACTTATTGTAATTATTTTATATAAGAAACCATTTGAAATAATAAAATTTTTAAATAAAATATGTTATGTTGATCTGCTATATATCACATATCAAGTAGATACATAACAAACTCTATTTTTCAAATATTTTAAAAATGTCAACACCACAAATTTTGAATGATTTTAATAAGCTTGATACTAATTAATAAAAAATTATCTTTAAATATGCTATATCAACTAGAATATTTTTCTAATAGAAAATGATCTTATTTATACGTACCTTTAGAGTAAGTAATAAATAGTAAACCTAGTTAACTAAATATTGAGTATTTTTTGTTATATTATAAAGGTGTTATTAGTTTTTATTTAAAATTTTCTAATAAAGTAACTACATTTTTATTACTTATAACAGAACTATACTTTTGCTGCTAAATTTAGCAAAAATGTGGTGGCTGGTTTTACTACCAGCTTATGAGGATGCTTTATAACCAAGATACTGTTGCAATATTAGCTACACATTAATCAATTTTTATATTATAGTTCTAAGAATTATAACAATTTTACATGCTTATTTGAAATAATTATAACAGCATTAAGGCTTTAAAAACAATGGGTGCTTGCATCATATCCATCACTTGACTATCAAACAATGAATAGTAAGTAGAAAATATCCTTTTTAGGTAGCATATTGGTTTTTTAACACATGTTTAATAAATAATAGTGTTTTTGGATAGATAATTATAGTAATAAAGTTATAGTAGGTTTATTTTCATAGGTCTAAAGTGTAATTGCCGTATGTTTCTTATTAGGAAATACATTAAGATTATGTTTGTACCAAATAGTATAGATAATAGTAGAATAATAACTAATTTTGGTACAGCTTTTTTAAAATTTAAAAAAATTGGTTTTGTTAATTTGGAACTTGAATTGTAAGTTATTTCTATTGGATACTTTATTAGCATTCTATTTGAATAATTTTTATGTACATAGATAATAATAAAAATTATAACTTTGCACTAAAATTCTCATTAATTCCTATTAAATTATCTTCTAAAATAAAATTTTGATACTTATTTTCATCATTAGAGTCTCTAAAAATTTTAATACACTAATATTAAATATAAAGGGTACATAATAGTAGCTTCAATTAGAAGGTCACTATCTTTAAATTTTTCGTGTGAAAAAATGCTATAAATCACAATTCCTTGAAAAATATTTATAAAAGTGCCATATAATATCTTAAATAATTAAAATAATATTATATAAATAATATATGAATTTACCTTCTTATTAGAGTTACATGTAATATCATAATCAATTTTTTTTTTAACTACTTCTAAAAATTTATCATATTTTAATGCTAGTGTTGTGATAAAAAAGTTTTTTATCTAAATAATTATTTAAGATTAATTTTTAGTTATAATCTCATCATGTACTATAATTTTTTTATTTGGTGGTACAATACTTCCTATTATTTCTTCAAGCATTGTACCACTTTTCTGAATATTTGAAGAATTTAAAGAAACTAATTGTTTAATCATGTCTATGCAAAATTCTTTGTCAAACTTTCCAATTAATTTAAGATATTGACCGGGATGTAATTTGACATCAACATAGGATAATACTTTGGAGGATAATATGATAGAAGAATCTGTAGGCATACATTTATTTTCAACTTCATCATGTAAACTTTTATTATTTGATAAATGTATCTACGTAATTTAATCAATATGTATATATTACATAGAATATTTTTTAAAAGTTGTAATTACATTAATAAAAATTTGTGTGGAAACAAGAAAAATGATATTGGGACTATTTAGGTACAAACTAGCTGAAAAAATTTTATAGTTTTTTTTTCTAAACGTTATATCAAAAAGATATTTCTTGTCATACTCTTGAAAATTAGAAACTAGGAAGCCAAATACTACCTTTACTAGTGATATATAAAATACTGATATGTCATTTATTTTCTAAAAAAAATTCATAAAATCAAACGTGTTTTTTTACATTATTTTTCATATTAAAAATGTGTGACAAAGTGTAGTAATATCCAAATTTTTTAGAATCAATAAATTGTAAATGGTCAATACCCTTAATATTTAGATAATCTTGTAAAATTTTCTTGTCATTATCATAGATATAATTAAAATTTTGTTCACTATATTTAATTAAAAATAAAGTATATCATACCAAAAAAAATACTTGTATGGAAATATTTCATTATATATAATTCTTAATAGTAATTCCTTCTTCTTAATGTTGGAAAACTTACATTGAAATATTGCTTCCTTAATAGCAGTGTGTGCTTCCTCTAAATTAAAATGACTGTTTAATTTTAAGAACTTTGTTAATAATTATATTTATAGTAATTTTTATGAGCTATATTTTAATAAAAACTTAAAAATTGCAAATTTCATATATTGACATAATAATTTAATCATTTTTTAACTATAGAAGCTTTATTAATAATATTAATAAATTGTTACATCTAATTATTTTAATAAACTAAAATTTTATTCATAATCATAAATTTTTACTCTATTTAAAAAATATTTCTCAATAATTTTATCAAAATATATTATATATACAATAAAACAACTATACATAGATTATATGCGTAAAATGCATTTTATGTATCAAAAAGGATAATATTGTTATATTAAATCGTTCATAAAAATTTTTACAAAGTTTCTTTACTAATTTTTGCACACAAAAATTTTTGTTAAAGAATAATTTTATGTATTTTTCATTAAAGTGAATATCATACAGCCTATAGATACTAATTAAATAAAATAATTAATATACAGATTCATTTAAATTATAAGTTTTAGTAATTTTTTTTAAATGAATGAATTTTTATTATATTATATACAATTTCAATTACTTATATGTAAATTAATTTCCGTTATCACCATGAATTCTACCAATGTTTTACGATTGTGTGACAGAACTGCTACATAACATTTAAAATTAGTGTACAGTTCAGTTCTTGTCAGCTGTAAGCCATACTAAAATAATTTATACCTCGCTCATTTTAATTAAAAAAAGCAATTCTCATACTCTAATAATTTTACTAATACTTTCATTATTATTTTGGCAAATACAATTCTTAATTGGTATCCATATTTGCAGTATTAATCCAATAGCTTGTATATTATTGAAATTTTTAAAAAAATTTAACTCTATTCTAATACCTATAGTAATAAACTTCATTCAATGTTGACACTATGTTATCTATTTAAATTATCATATTTTTAGAATAATATACTTGAAAATAATATACCTTGTATTTATTTTATTTAGATTATATTAATTAAGTAGCCTCTAATCTATATTAATGTATTTTCTTATTTTGATCTATGTTTGTAACTAAATATTTATCCATTCTTCTCCTACCTTTATCATTAGTAATAACGTGCTATTTTTATAAAAATATTATTCTAATCAATTACTGTACATCATTCAGTACATTTCTAGCTTTATTTATTATTATATTTATAATATTTATATAAAATTTCTCTTAATAATTTTCTATATCTTAGAGAAATAAGCTGAATTATTTTATTTATTTATATTTTATCTTATACACTTTACAAGTATTTATCCTTCATAACATCATTATATTGAGAAATTTAGATATTTTTAATGATTGAATTTATAATACTATATATTCTATATAATTTAAATAAATTTATATGAAATTTAATTTTTGATCATTTAAAATATTTTTTATACATAAAACTTCATATCTTTATTGTACGTTTAAAATACATATACATATACTGCTTAAAAGTTTAATCTTATCTAATTATAAGTAAATTAAAATGTTTGTTCTGTTATTATGATTATTCTACACAAATTCCGTGCTTAACCCTATCATGACAGATTTGGGAGGTACAATAGAAACGATGACATGACCCATGCTTATGGAGTTGTAGTAGCATGTCAAATACTACGCTATTTCCCACAAAAACTTCACCACTTTCAATTTTTAATATGCAAATACATAGTCAATAGAACAAATTAGAATCAAATATTACTTTTCCAACTAGAGCCATCTCTATTTCAATCTATACACACAAATAGTACAAAGTAGTTGTCTGAGATCAATATTGAGCACTAATATTTTGTCTCATTAACATGTTATTTCTTTTAATTTATTTTATTATAGATAAATTTAACCTCTGAAGAATTCAATCATCTATAAATTTCTAAATACAATTTTTTAAATTAGTACATTCTTTGAAAAATAAATCTATAAGAATAGATAGATAGTGTTAAAATTTAAAGAAAATTCCATAAGTGAATTCTTTATACAAATTTTTAATGCTATTTAATATTAAGAATAATTTTATTCACTTCTAAATTTTTTTAGCATTTTATATAAACCCCTATTATTATTTATCACTTGTTATGTGTGTCTATAGGTTAATGCAATTTTATATAAATTGGCTGTATTTTTCTGGAATACTGTCATTACACGAATATACACTTTTTTATCTATAATAATTATAAATTGAGAGAATTAAACTTTTTTATTATTAGAATATTCATTGTTGTAGTTAAATTTTACTACAAGAGCCACAAAAATATTCCGTATCTTTCATTCTATGCCACTAGATATCAATTAACTGTTCTAATTATATACACTATTTTATTTTTTAATAGATTTTTTAAGAATGCTTAAAAATTTCACCCTGAATAGGTTCAATACTTTACAATGAATTAAACTGTATAAATATAAAAATTTTGTATTATATTTAAAAATATTACCTCAGAATTGATTTATAATGTTTTTTTGTATAAAATAAGCATTGAAGCCATGTAGCAAGTAAAACATAAGTAATAATGATGTTTCATATTACAGTATGCTTATAAGAAAAATAATTCTACCTTTTTTCACATTAAAAGTATAAAATTTTCTATTTTGTTAATAATGCTCATGGAAAAATAATTGTTAAGCCATCATATCAGGTCTTTTAGACAAATTTTCGAATTATATTCTCCAATTTTATGACTACATTTATATAAATAAAAATTATTATCATGGCTTATTATTAATTTTAAACTTGTTCAAAAATCATAATTCCTCTTTTTATAGCATAAGATTTTAATTTTTTTATATTTAATGTTTTTAATTTTGCTACTATTCTTTTTGGTTAGACAAAAACAAGACTTAATCTCAATTTATAGGTTATTATGTTACATAAAGTAATCTATGCCATTAAATAATAAAATAGAATATAATAAAAAAGAAATAAAATACTTGATTCAAAATTTTTAAAACTACACATATTTATTAACAATATTTTTATAATATTATTTTATATTTGAGCCAATTAAGATCTATTAAATCGTTCCATGCCATATCATTATTTAGTTTACATAAGTTAATAGTTATTAAATTATTTGTATCAATTTTTATTTTATTTTAAATTTTTTAAAATTTATATTAAGAAAAAAAATTAAACTCTAGAATTTAAACATTACCGGTATTACTCCATTAATGATTAACAATAGAATTATATACACGTGAATATTTAAATTATTTTTGAAACATGGCAAAACAATTTTTAACATCAAGTAAATATTTTTTTACATATTTAAAAAAAATTATTAAAATGTTTCTTCAATATAATTATCAATAAAGTGTTATATTAATTTGTTGGTGTCACAAAAATTCTCACTATTTCTTAACTACACAGTATTACCGCTCATATACCAGACACTCGCAAATTATACATAATATGCTTCGTGAAATCGTCATTTTCGTAAAATAATCAATAAATCGGATAGCTTACACAAAAATAACATATTTTAAGTAGTTTCATCGTTTTTTCACTAAGGTCTGCATCCTACCAGATAATCAACTTCCATATCCCTTATGGCTATCACTTAGAAAATGATTAGCCGGTATTCAGATCAGAGATGTTTGGCAAACAAATCTTTTAAAAAAGCTGTCCATTCTTTCAAGAGCATAACTTGTATAATGAAGTAAAGCTAGTATTTATTCCGAGATTATCTCCTACAAGATTTATATTTTTAATATGACTGAAAAGGAAGAACTCTAAACATAAAATACGTTGATTCTATATACACTATAAAGTATTAAATTAGACAATTTATAATATCAAAAAATATTAAAGTTAAATTTCTGTTTTAATTGATTCAAGAAATGCAAATATGTTTATTTAATGCAAATTATAAGGATTTTCTTCCATAGAACAACATTTTACTTTATACTAAGATTTAAACTTACTCTAAAAGTTTGAAATTACTGAATCTTGAAAAAAAAATATTTAAGTAATTTTAAATTTTACCGATTAAAAAAAAGGTTAGATACCCAACTACTAGGAACTACTGATAGTAAAATTTTAAAAAATTGTATTAAGATATAAATGAAAATAGTGGCTAATAAATATTTGCAATATTTCTCTAGGTTTTATTTAAAATTTAAAAAAGTTTTTACGATAAAATTAAATCCTTCACAAAATTACTAAGAAAAGATGACATATTGAGAAAAGTAATTATAACATCTAAACTAGGCAAGAAAAATTAAAATCTTTTATTATCAATAGACCTCATCATGGTTAATCCAGTGTGTGGATAAGGTGATAGACAACCAAAACAGAGTATATCTAGTGGGTTAAATTCTTATACTACAGAATAAAAAAATTAAGTATCTTAAGATAATTCTGGGATGCCTACAGAGTTAATGAAGTAGGCATGATTAACCTAAACTTTTAAACATAGCAAGTTTCGTCAGGGTTATAAATTTTTAGAAGAAATTATATTAGTATCATTTCAAAATTTTATGTTTTAATCTCATAGTAAAAATTTGGATATTTATGTATGGTGAATTAATATTTTATGATAAATGAATACGAAATTTTTTATTGTTTAATAATAATGATATCAGCAGTGTTTAAGATATAAAAAAACTGATACCTAGTTTTATTAGTACTTTATAAATAAATATTGGCAAGTTTTTCTGAAAAAAAAAATTGGATTTGATGAGATTTTTCGTAAAGTGTGAAATAATTTATATAAAAACTCAAAATAACATATTCTTAACTAACAATAATTTTTAATTTTAATTTTTTTTGTTAATAAAAATTTCTCTTGAAAATAACGTTATTATAAAAAGCTTTTATATGACTTCAGTTGTTTTAAGAATGCTTTTTTAATATATTTCTGCAACTAATAATATTTTTCATCATTGTTTTTAAATAATAGAGTAATTTAACAGGTGTTATTATAAACAAAATTTAATTTTTTAAATAAATATTGCTAAATTGTTCATTAATATAGTAACAATAATAATCTATTGTGAGATTTATATGACAAGACAAAAATAACATCTAATAAAAGAAAAATAATATCTGTTGCAACAAAAACTAATAAAATATATTATAAATATAACAAAAAGAAAAAATATTAATTTATTATTAAATTTAAAGACTATTTTTTAAATTCCTGAATTCATGTTAATATATATTATAGTAGTGTGTGAGAGTATATCAATTAAAAACTAATAAAATTATGGTAAATATATAATTTATTAAATTAATTTTTGTATAAGGAAAAATTTAATTAAAGTTATTCATATAATATATACCTACATGTACATAAACACAGGGCTTCATTGAGCAGCACTTAATGCTATTGATATTACCAACATATTTTATAAAAGCTTAAATGTTGATTGATTCTTAAATAAGATAAAAACAATATACTAATGCTAATTATACAAACAGTATTTATGTATAGAATAAATCTTCATTAAAATAGATACAAGTCTATATTTTTACAAAAAAAATAATTGAATATATATCAGTCGGAATATTTTAGATTATATTTATTTATATTTTATCATAAATAAATATTTAGGAAAAACTTTTTAATAATTTAATATTATTTTAATAACAACATAAATCTAATAACTCGTTTAAGCCATTAATTCCTTGCCTAAAATTCATCTGTTAAGCATCTAAAAAACCTAGCTTATTTTTGATCCAAATATACTTATAATGTTGAATAAGTATATACTTTTACTAACCGTTATAGCTGAAGGTATTTTTCAACAAGATACGGTCCATGAAGACGAAGCTTTTGTATGATTGCTTTTTTTTAGAAAAGAATGTAAAAAAAATATTCTCTTAATAAAATACACTCTTTTTAGTGGAACTAATAAAGTTTTATTTATTTAAATTATAAATATCTAGTAAATTTTTCTTCATATTTTGTGCATAAAATAATTAAAAAAAATTAAATGATAAATCCTTATAGATGTTATTAATAATAAAAAAATAGAAATCAATTCAAATAGTTTATTTTTTCTAATAAAAAGAAATATAATAAGTTATAATTTATTTATTTCTATTAGAAAATAAATATTAGATGATTTTATAGTAAATTCTGTATATTGCATTTTTTAAATAAAAGTAATAAATTATAATACTATAAAAATACATTTTATAAATAAATTCTATGAAAAATGGTTTACTTTAATTTTGATTTTTTAATCTCAGTGCATAAATTTGCCTAAAGATAAATATCTTATTTCAAAATAATCAAAATTATTATTATTATAAGAAATTTTAAGGAAATAAATTTATTAAAAATAACTGTAAAAGCATAACTTTTTTTATAGTTTGGATTAATTATTACAAATCGTCGTTCAGAGCTCAATACGGTGTGTTATACTGCGGTGGTAACTTTTAATGGAAAGCCATTAGTCAAATATCTATTTCATAATGGTTATAAATGTGAAAGTATACTTTTATGGTTTTTATAGCTAAAAAACACAAAAATCTGTAACATTTAAATGTGATTTAATTTCTACAGATTTATATATTATACAAATATTAGTTTAAAAATGAAACATAATACTTATTTGTGATAAATTAATTTATCTGTCCAAATTAATTATTATTTAAACAGTAAAAAATTATTTATAGTCATGATTCATTTATTAATTGAAATTATAGATTGATTTTTCATTTAACAATCAAGTAGAATTTAATTTATGTATTTAAACTTAATGATTATTTACATTACAGATTAATTATAATTAAATTGACAATTTAATTTAAAAATTTATTTATTTAATTTTTTTATAATTATTTGTATGATTATCTTAAATAATTCAATTTATATTGATTTATTCCATGCAATAAAAATATTCTACATCTTAAAAATATAAATTTTCATTATTTTTACAGTTTTTATAAATACCAACTGGTTGTATATAGTGTATATTGATTTATATAACATGAATCATAGCATTATTATTAATTTTTCAATTTAAATATATTTCATTTCATATTACTAATTAGATTAGATTGAATTTTGTGAATGAAAACATATATAAATATCACTTATATGATGATATACACACTAAATTCTGCTATTTTAAAACAAATGTATACATTTTTTACAAGTTTAATATTTAATTATTTAATATTACTTTAGAAATAATATTAATTGTACATTATTTTTTAAAATATTTAAATCTTACGATAGATCTAGTAGAGTAAGTATATGTTTTCTTACTGATGTAGTACAAAAATCACACTATTTAAATAATTTTTTGAATTTATTGTTAATTTAAGTAAAATTAATTAATTTTACATTCGTTATATTGTATAAAAATAATAAGACTATTCTTAAATTGAACATGTAATATTATAATAAATATAGCTTAAAATATAAAATTTATATTTAATTAAAATTATTTTTTTCTAATTAAATTATTTTAATTTTTTTTAGCGGATGTCGATTGCCTAACAAAATCAAGAGAATTTTGCAGCTGGTATAACCTTGATGATGATGAAATTTTTCTTATGTACTTACATCACGATGCTTATTACGAGATGTAATGAATTAGATAAAACTAATTTTTCTAATAAACTAAACTTTAGTGATAAAGAATACACGCCAATACAAGAAAAAGACATTTTACTTAAAAAATATTTAAAATTAAGTGGTGTGAAGAATCAAATATTTTTAAATCAACATAAAATGGTATTATATCGCTATTTAAGCACTAACTTTGCTTTACAAGAAGAAGTAGAACTTTTTCATATTCATATATATATATATATATAATACTAATGTAGACAGTATGTGATTATCCAATGCTTGAAGTATATCAAGTGTTTCTTGGTGTTGCCTTTATGATAGATAATAACAATAAAAATCCTTATAATAAACATTTGGTGTCAGATATTAAATTTAGAGGCAAAAATTATAAAATTTTTGCTAACAATTTCTTTTGCAACAATGTTTTAACAATGTTAACACATGTAGCCCTGGTGCAAATGAAGGTAGTGTTTATTTATTATTGAATATATATATAATGTATATAGTCTGTAAATAAAACTGACAGTACAACATCAGATTTTACCCATCCATGTTTACCAAACAATTTAAAAGTTGCACTTGGTAAAAATATTATTTCAGGTACCTGCATAAATGAAAAAGAGAACTTTAATAGAGTCAACTTTGTTGGTGTATATAACAAACATTTATGTTCAAACATAATACATCGTCTGTTTTTTGATGAAGATGAATTTAAACTGTATAAATATAGTTATTTAGGAAGTACACCTCAAAACTTAATACCATCTAATACAGAAACCATTTATGTAGAATTTTATAAGTTAAATATATAATTTTAACATAATATTGTAGCTGAAAAGCGAAATTTTTCATGATGGTGAAACCAATTTGGATAATTTTTACTTAAAATTGTCAAGTGAGATAGATAAATTTTGTCAAGGTAACAGTGATCAAATTGAATTGAATGTAAAATTATTTTTTATTAATTTTTAATATTGTTATTAACAGGTTTATGATTCAAAAGCTTCTCTGTGTATTAGTATTATAATGATAGAGGTATTATTTAAAAGTGACCACTTTAAGCATATAAAAAAAATCAAATTGAAATATGAGTTAGTTTTTAATAGTGGATAATTATAATTAACTTTTATAATAAATTTATAGCTCTCAAGTTAGTAGTTATGATGAAAAAGCATTTATTTTTATTGATCCACGAATTGGAATCAATGAAATAAGTATTGATACATTATTATTGGACCAACAATTTCCGCATTCCTCGGATGTTGATAGTGCATTTAATGATTCATATAACAATAATTCCAAAACAAGTATCAGTTCAGTCTCATCTTTTACTGTTACTAAAATAATCATAATAATAATTCTTGGAATTATCATTATCGTCCTAATCACCTGCATAATTATCCTTATTTATTGGTTTAAATACAAGACCAGTAAAGTTATTCAGCTTTAATTATATCCACCTTCTAATAATAAGAACTATAATCATCTACATAAATAATTTCTGTTTATTTATTAATTATTATATATCTTTTTTTTTAAGACTCATTATATCAAATTTTAATTAATAATAATTGACAGAGTAATAAACAACTTTTATAGCAGTATATTTTAAAAAAATACGTTTTTAATATTTAAAATTATTAAATTATTTTATGATTATATTAACACAGGATCAGACACCAACTATATCTATTTGAGTCTAATTTTTCATTAAATATTCGATACTAATGAATAGTTGGAGCTACGATTAGAGAGTAGTGTTAGTATTATTGTCTATAAGTTAGTTTCCGACCCATTTATTTAAATATTGTTAACACAAGTGACAACATATATTTTACTTAATTTTTATATAAGCATTTATTAAACTTTAAGTAGGTCAATAGCCAAACCAATATATCTCGTTAGCAATACGCTACAAAATACTGTTAATCCAAAATTTTTTATACGTGTAATATTTTTCTTTTACTACAATTTAGCCTTTTTCATTATTTTTTTATTCATTTTTGTTATTGTTTAGTATATTATAGACTTTTATATTAAAATTTATGTATAATAATAAAATTTTCACTATTATATTATACAAAAGTTAATTAAAGTAACATTTAGTTTATCTAGGCGTAAAATTTTGCAAAATACTCCTACTCTTAAAAAAAACTTTTAAATATTAAATTTTAACAATAAAATATATAGAAAAAAATTTTATAATTCTCTTTAATTAATTACTTATTTTTAACTTAATTATAATACTACAGCTCACATATGGTTATCATATAGCTAAAAATTACGTAAATAGAAAATATTACTTATACTGTTAATAAAGTTTAGAATATTTATAAACAATAATTTTTTTAATACAGTTTTACTAATTTTTTAAAAGAAATAGCCTCTATATTGTTTTATACTTTGATATTTGAATCAACTTATCATTTCACTATTTCTAACCTATCAATAACAATGCATTACCTATATAAAAAAAATAAATTAAATAAATATATAAAAAATGCAATTTTTGCAATTTTTATATTTTATAAAAATAATATTTTCTATTATAGACCAGAGATCACACATTGCTAACACTATCAAACTGGTATCCTAATACTATGTACTTGATTAAAACTAATTAATTTAGTATTTATAATGTCTGAAACCTTAATAATATTTTTAATCATTAGCAATAATTGTAATAACAAAACTACTTTGCTTTCCTTTTATGCTGATATACTTCCAATAATAGATTTGATAACATATTCTCATCTATCAATAAATAAATCCCTGTATAGTATCCTATAAGGAAAATATCAACAAGAATCTGTATTTCTACATACAAAAATTTATCTAAATGGTACTTTGGGCTTTTAAAATGATATAAAAAAACTTTTAATAGCTTTTGCTAATATTTTTTATTATTGATATTATTGTTATTTGTTATCAAATAAATCTATATAAATTTTTCACCATAATTTGTTATTCTACCATAAAATAATTCTAATTCTATTTTAAAATTTTTCATAATGTAATATAAAAGTAAATTAAAACAATATATTAACTAAAGGAATAGATGATATTTCGATTTCTTCTTAAAGTAGAAGTAGATTCTATAAATAGTTTTATCTCTTTACACTGCAGCTTAACATAATCAAAATTTTCTGGTAAAATAATGCCTATTTATGTAAAAAGACTTTGTCATATTAATCTAAACATGACTATTTATTAGCTATAAGCTATCGATTAGAGTCGACCAAGCTTGGTTTAGTAATTTTTGGCACTTTATCATAGTGAAATCACGCAACCATCAATATAATCAGTAGTGTTTCTGCAAAAATTTCATAGTTAAATAAGATAGATTTCTTAAAACAATTAAAGGCAACTATGAGCTATAAAAGCATAATTAATAAGAGGTTTATAGTGGAGTAAAATTCAGTGATATCACGAATAATTAATTATATTGTCGTAATGATAACGAAATGTTTATTGTTACAACATGAAATAGGTTTAAATAAGCTAAATTTCTTAGTCTAATATGCTTTGTTATAATATTCTTTTTAAAGACAAAATGGTAATTATTTTTATCAATAGGTAGTTGTTTTCATAAGTTAAAATTAGTAGTTCATAAAGGATGTTAACTTTATTACAAATATAATACGAATAAATCATATAAATAGTAATAAAAATAATTGTTTCTATTGTTTATTATAGAAATATTTTTAATCTTTTTAAAAAATAAAATTCAATGTGTTTATCTAAGAACAAAAATGATTTTTGATATATACTACTTAAATAATAACTAGTCATTTCTATAAAACATATTATTATTTATTTAAGTTTACTTATTATGTCAAAATATCAACCATTATATCAATTTTATGATACAAATTCTGTTATAACAAGGTTAAACCACTGACGTAACTTGTTTGATTAACTAGTTTAGGATAGTCAAACCTCTTGTTTCATTTTTCTTTCATTTTATAATATTATCATTCAAAAATTTACCCATAGTTATTTATTCTTATTTTAAGTAATTATGGGAGTAACAATATTAATAAAACTTGTGGTTTTAATGTATTCTGTTAAAACAAAGATTTTAATTATTAATTTATTAAAAAAAACTTCATTTAATTACATTTGCTATGGTTTGAATATAAATTATATTTAATTTATATAATTTTAAAATAAAAACACGATTTTACATTGGTCAATTCTCCACATGCTGCAAACAATACCTAAATTAGAAACTTTACCATAGAAATAAAAAATAAAAATCTTTCATTGTTACTAACGTATGCTTTTTAATCCGCATTTTAATAAAAAACTTTTAAAAATGAAAAGTTTTAGAAATGACTACAATTAAAGCAATTTAAAATTTCTATATTTATGTCCAAATTGAAAATATTTAGATGATATTGTAAACATTTTAAACTTACATAATTAATTTATATTTTCTTCTTTATACCTATTTTAAGAAAGGATTGTAACTTAATGGTTAAAATTTCAAATGATTTTCGTGTGCGCTACTACTAACTTGTCACGTGACAATGCGAGCGCATAAATTGAAATTGACTAATCAAAAGTGTTTGTTACCTATCCAAACTAGTTTTAATGTATAAAATTATAGTAAAAAAAAGATGAATTTTATTTTTGTTATAGGAATATAATTTATATTAAAAAATTTATACATTCTATAAGTCATTTGGCATATAAAGTACATAGAATGCCATTAACTAAAGAACAAGCAACACTATATAAAATTGGAGGTTAGATTTATTTGTGTCTTATATTTAAGCTTTTTTTTTAGAAGACAACTTTTCAAAATTATTGCAAAATTTATACCATGTAAATGTACGACTTGATCCAGATGCTATACGTACAGAGCAGAACAAATTAGATGCTCTGCTTATTGGAGGTATAAAATAATTTATTTATATTAAACAGAAAATTGAGAAAATGTATCTAACGGAATTTATGACTTTATTTTTAAGGTACGATGAAGAATATTAGTGATTCAATAAAATTAATTAACGAATACTTTGCAAGTGACGGCTTATTGTATGTTTTATTTATAAGATTGTATTTTATGTTTTTTATAGAAAATTTACTGACAAACAAATATTAAAAATAAAGTAATAATGATATATTTCTAGTAGTATGTGGCTTTTATTGTAATTATAATAATTTTTAGTGATTCAACGAAAAATAGGGGTTATTATCTCTCTGTTATAGTTGAATGTATACACTTTTTTAGATAATACATTATGTCATCATATTCGCTCATACATTTATTACAAGAATAAACCTTTTGTATAAAATTTATTATTAATTTTAATCAAGTGTAATAATAAAATTAGAAAACAAGAAGAAATTGTTACGTATCGTTTGGTTACTGTACCTTGTTTTTAATTAAAAATATCACTAGAATGCATTCAAAAAGTCATTTATTAAACATCCTTGTATTCTGTGTCAACTATATTTAAATGATGGCTATATTATGACACCCAAAGTAAAGTTTTTTTAGTTCCTTTCATATTTTTATTATATATTATGCTATGAATGAAGGATGTTGATATGATTATGGAGTATATATGTCCGGAAACATATCGTCCATTAGATATCAAGACATCTAGTAATTTGTATATAGTTATCCATTAAATTGTTAACATGATAGAATTGTGCTCAAAACAACACAATCATTTGGTTCGTGTGTTAAAAGAAGCTCAAAATTTAGGTTAGTTTCCAATGTCTTTTTTTTTTAAATATTATAGGTAAAATACCTATATATGTCCCTAAACCATATGAAAATCCACCTGAACCTCCAGTTTATACTATTAAACCAAAAGGTGTCCGATATAAAATACCACCTATCAATACTGACTACTTGGATTATATAAATTTATAATCCATCCGAATAAATGCGTTTTAACAATATATTTTTATCAATTTTACTATTCTTTACTCCATTTTGTTTACTTAGTTTACTAATAGTAGTTATTTCAAAATAAATTTACTATATCACTGGCTAATTCTTTTTTTTTTAAGAATTTTTGATATTTTTTTATAAACGCATAAATAGGGGTCAATCATTTTAACTCAATTGTCTAATAAAGTTTGTAAGCAAATAATTTAGCTTGTTGAATTGTTTTAGTGGGTTACTGAAAGCTATCAACCTTTATATGCATATAGAAAAGTTCGTATTATATATACTTTTAAAATTTTTTGAAAAAATAATAGTTCAAAGTATTAATATCTCATTTTTACTAGTAAATAAACTATAGATTCAAATTATTTTAATAAAAAGGTTACAAAAATTTTAATGAAACATGTTTTCTATAACTTAAATGCAATTTTTTATACTAAAAAATAGTTTCTATTTACAAACAATATTATAAAACTCAATTAAACTAAATTTATTGGATTCAAATACAAATAAATACTAATCTGATAACCATACACTACTCTTGGTGTAATAGACATATCACTCAAATATCTTTTATCTAATTAGAAACCATTATGTTAATTTAAAAAATCTTACTGTATCCATTCCTTCAAAATATAATAAAATTTAATAATATCGAGTATAATTTTTAAAAAGTTGATTTTTATATATAATTATTATAGATAGTTTTATTTTTATCATTGAAACAAATTCCAACATTATAGTAGGATGCATTATTATATTTATGTTATAATACAAAACTTAGTCTTTAAATAATCTTTATTTGTGATATGATAAACGTGTAATTCGCCTCTAATTAAAAAATACTCAAGTGCGCATGCGTAAGATGTGTTTTACCCTGCATATTGTGACGGAAAATGTAACAAATTTTATCGTATGATATATTGAAGAAACTAAAAGAAAATCCTATTATTGTCTTATTTTATAGATGTTAGCTAATTATAACATTCAATCTTTATAATTAATATCTTTTTTAATTTTTTGAAGGCTAAGCAAATATTTAGACGTCATATTTTTATAAAATTAAATGACAAGTAGTAATTTTTTTATTTCATTAAATTTAAATATTTTTAAAGTGTTTAGAAAGAGGGAAGAAATTATTTTGATAGTTTTTTATCTATTGGAATATATGACAAGCTGTCATGCTCAAAAACACAATTTCCACATTCACCACAAAGCTAATTTATGCTAAAATGTAATATTTTATTAAGTTTATCTCAAAATGGTACTTGTGAAAGTAATTGTGTGTCTTTGACTGGCGTTTAATTGTAGATTTGCTATAATAATCATATCTACGCATACCAACACGTCTATTTATTGATAGTTATATACAAATGCAATACAAAAGGTATCTTAATATTTATGAAAACCTAGTAAGTAAAATATAAATCATTAGATAGATTATAGTGTAAAAAATATGCCTCATTATCTGTTTACTACAAAATAATGTTTTTAATTCCTATAAACATGAAAATGTGTTCTTAAAATCTACAAATTATCCCCCTAACCAAAATTTTATAATTTTTAAAATTTTTACTATATTTTAATCATATTTAGCAATTTTAATGCAATTTTATTTCAAAAATGACCATAAATAAGTAGTCATCTACACAGTACCTATTTATGAGTGTGTTATACATTGGTAGTTGTTGTAATATAATTAAAAATTTACACGTAAAAGTATAAATTTTGTAGTCATTCCAGTGGAAATAATAATAAATCTGTTTTATATGATAAATATTTCATTTCAAATTGTATTGATGTCATCATTGGCTCTGACTCGCTTGAGTTTCATCAAGTGAATATAGTTTTATTGTTTATATACTAAAAGTATATGTCTATTGAAAAATGTATAAATATATTTCTAAATTAAGTATTTTTATCTATTTAATGCACAAATTCAAAGTGTAAATCATTTGAAATTTTATTAATAATAGCAGAAACAGTAAGTCTGTTGCAGAATACAGTCTTTAATAATTACAAACCGGACGATGGCACGAGGTGTAGGTAACCAGGCTCACAGTCACATGGCTACGGGTTTGAATCTCGCCCCGGTCAGTCCATTTCCTGTGGGTCCCCGTACTCTCAATCCAAGTTCAAGTAGGAACATTGTGGTAATCACAGTTGATTATGGCCTGCCATAACTCTGCTTGCAGTGGGAGAATCCTAGCTGAGTGGAAGTCTCAGGCGCTTATAAACGCCAGGGTATGGGGTCGAACCTTCATATTTATCCGTAGATCCCACGCCCATAAGTACGACATTCTAGACTAATTCAAGGATGACCAGAAGGAAGGTATGGTAGGGGGTGGTAGTCGCCCCAAAATGAAAATGTTTAGTGAGTTAAACTCCCACACTACTGCATAATATTAAACCACCTTAAGATGGTGCTGCGGTGCCTACAGCGTTAATGAGACTGGCCTGACTAACCCGAACTTCACAACCTAACAAGTTACGCCAGGGGTTTGACCTTGTAAGCACAAAAAAATTTAATAATTACAAATTACTTTATTTTCTTATTTTTTTAATTATAAAATATATTGATATTTTATAAAATGTAAAAGTATATTTAAAATTTTTCAACCTTCCAGTCAAAGAATCATGTTTAAATTTGTGAGCGTGCGCACACTCAACTGGTAATCAAATTGTTGTGAGATGTGTAGTGATAACCACCACAGTAAATTCGATAGGAAAAGAAAAACAATTAATGATAATAAGAATATAGAATGTTATGACTCTAAAAATAAAGGTATTTAGACTATAAAGTATATAAAATCTAGATTAGTGGTATACTTTAAGACGACAACATTTCACTTGAAAATTCATTACTAGAGGAAGATATTGTATTGTTTGGAGGTAGTCAATTTTTTTTTAAATTATTATATAACGCTAAATTAGAAATTGATATCGACAAAAATTCAAATAGTGTTTTGGATGTATCATCAACTTTACAAAATTTGATTAAAGTTAATGTACGATTAAAAAATCTACCTGTAGTATCATATCTTGAAAGATCTAAGTGGACATATGATTCAACAATAAAAGCTGATTTTCAGATTAACAACAGTACAGTGTGTACATTTCTTAGTATGAAGTTTCATATGTTTAACCCCAATTATATTCATGAACGTTTCAAAGAAATCCACCATCAATATCGTGTTTGCCTATTTTTAGTATTGTGTGATGTGGTATTTTTTTATTGTTTCTTTATGATTTTATGGTTGATGGATTTCACGTTAAAGGATGTTTTTAACTATCATTTTGTTTCATACCAAAAAATTTAATGTAATTTGAATAATATATTTTTTTTAAGGTATTAACAGTTGAATTAAATTTTTATTTTCAAAAAGTAACAATATTTTTTTACAAATTTCTTCAGTTCTTAGCTTTTAAATCTAATATTACTCATTTTATACGTAATTTTTGCATATTATGTTTAAATTTGAAAAAATATATCCTTTAAAATCATATGAAAATAACATTTTTTAAATATTTCCTATAGCATAAATGTAATTAGCATTAACTTTTTTTTATTAAAAATGCTCTTAAATATGTATCAATAATTTATAAAATTACTTTTTACTATGATTGTAGTCAAAACATGGCTTTTATAACACATAATGTTTAATAAATATATTAATAACAAAAATAAACATCATTTATCAAAAAAATCAGATTTTCTCATCATTTGATATGTATAGGGCTTCTTATATTTTTTCTTTCTAATCTTATACTTACCTAATGTGTAATATTTTCATATATTTCATGTTTTTTTGTTACGTAAACCACCCCAAAATTTCATTATTTACATTGATACCATATGTTTTTTAGTAAATTAAAAGTTTCTCTTTAAATTTTATTATTTTTTACGATTCAATTAAATCATGCATTTCACTCTAAGTACATTAATAATTTACAAATGAAAGCTATGTCTTTTAATAATCTATAATGGAGGCTCAATAGCAAAAATTTAAATCATATTTTCTATATTTTTTTTTATTATAGTCTGTAATTTATCAAGATCATGCTTGAAATAGCAATTTTTATGTTTTTTCCATTTTTTATAATTGAAATATATTTTTATATGAAATGATAGCATGAATATTCACATATAATAAAAGAACTAAGTATAATTGCCATCAATGAAAAAGCAAATATGGTTATAGCATGGAGTTTAAGTGAAGCAGCTCACTATATTTCTACCTTATTGAGAGAAAAAGATAATAGAATGACTGATGCTACATATAGTAGCCCTAAAAATCACAACGAATTTGTAATATAAGAATATTATTATGATTTATTGAATATATTCTAGGTTGCTGATATTCTAACATCCATAAAAGGAATAACATCTACTGATGCTTATACACTTTGTTCAAAGTTTGGTGTACTATATTCATATATTTTTGCAATTTGAAGCTTAATTATAATTTTTTTTGTTGGCTTTAGTCCTTCAAAAATATAATAAATGCTTCAAAAGATAGCTTATCAGAGTGCAATGGTATCGGCCCTCAAAAAGTAACTAATAACTTAGTTTATATTAAAATTTTATATAATAAATATTAATATCTCTATTTTTAGGCTGAAAGATTATATAGAATGTTTCATAAACCTCTTATATAATAAAATAGTAGTTACATTGATTGAGTGTTTACTCAATAATTTTTATAATAAAAATTAAATATAATTTCATTCTATCATAAATGTTTTAATGAATGATATGTTATAAATGTTTTTTATAATCAAATTAAGCTCATTCTTTCTGTTAACATAATTATTAATAAAAAATCTTATATATGATTCATTTTAACATTGAGATTAAAATACTCGATATTATTATTCTTGTTTAAACTATGTTTTCACTACTTTTTATAATTTAAATTTTATTATTTTTCTTGTTGTTTACATAATAATTTCAGAATTAAACATAACATTAGAGAGATATAAATTTGTATATTGGTTTAATGAACAATAGAACAAGAGGAATATTTTATTAAAAGTATTTATTGTTTTATCCATCATCAACTTACTATTTTATTTATCATATGTTTATTATTTCTATAAAATTATAATTATTTCCTAATCTTTTAGTAAGAAATGTCAATACCACTATCAAATAATTCAGTAATTTTTTTCTGTTACAGGATATTTTTACTATTATTCACTAAATTTTTAACTTTTAAATATTTGAAAGTAATATGAAATACAAAATTACATAAGTTTTATGTTTTATAGTAATAAGTTGAATCAAATTTAGTTAATTTAATTTGCGCATGTACACTTGTATATCATATTTAGTATTTCTTTTTGTAAAAAAAATAATGAAAATAAACTAGATTTATATTTCTACATTGAAATATTAAGTATAAACTTAAAAAATACCTTCATGCTTTGCCAGTGTTTAAACCTCATTCTAACCTTTAAAAAGACTAATTTTTAATTATATGTTATTTGATAGAATGCAATATGATAATGTATAATTTTTTATTCGTTTTCATATTATAAGAGTAAATTTTTAAATAAAAAAATACTTTTCGTTATAGTTTGAACTAGAATATTCGTGATTGTTTGTGATATGTGTATTCAAATTGTTTTCTAATAATTTAATTACCGAGTATAGTCTTTCATATTAATAGCTATTAACCAATTCAATAGAAAGCTATTTTAATCAATTTTCATGTTATAAAAAAATTGTTGTCATTAAATGTATATTTACATAAATAGGTTATATTGGATAGCCTATTTATTACAATGCTATATCAGTATACACACATATATAATAAAAAGCATCTTTATATATTAAAATGTACATTTTGTTTTAATATATACAAATAATCTAATTATACTCAATTATAATTAATTATATATAATTGTTGGTATTATACTACTAATTGGATGAAGCATGCTAAACAATTATGTCACGTATTACTAATTTTATTTTAAGAAGAAAAGAATGTTAGCTGAAGATGAGCAAATTTTTATAAATTCTTTAAATACAGATGAAGTATATTATTATTTTTTTAACTTTGTGGTCAGTTACAAACATCAATAACTAGGATACCATTGTTGACGTTGATATACTTCAAAATTATGGAATAGTATGTTGCTGCATTATATACTAATAAATGTAATATGAACACTAGAATGCAGCTGATTTAAAAAAGTTAAAATGCTCTGGTATATGTACTATCAAAGTAATCTTACTATATATAGCACATATGATTTGATTTAAAAAAGGGTATTCAAATGTCTACTAGAAAAAGATTGACTGCAATCAAGGGGATATCTGAAGCAAAAATAGACAAAATTAAAGATGCACTCATGAAGTTGACAGTAATGCACAACAAAAAAACATAACTAATTTTTTTTAGCATGTTAATTTTGTATCTGGGTTAGAATATTGCCAATTTAGAAAAAATATCTTTAAAATTTCAACTGGAAGTCACGAATTCGAGTATTCTCATAAAACTATGAGTTAATAGTTTTATCTTATTTTTGTTAAAATAGCAAACTACTGGGAGGTGGAATTGAAAGTATGTCTATTACAGAAGCGTTCGGAGGTAAGTTTATCAATGCATTTACATTTGAAACTATATGTTAAATGTCGAATTGATAGAATTTAGAACAGGAAAAACACAAATTTCTCATACACTCTGTAGTAAATAATCTCAAATGTTCTAGGTATTAGTTGTTGTTTATAAATTATATTTAAGTAACAGCCCAACTACAGTCATTTGAAGATACTAACAATTATGGAAAAGTCATTTTTATTGATACTGAAAATACATTCAGGCCGGATCGATTAAGACCAATTGCTCAAAGATTTAACATTGATGAAAACATCGCTCTTGATAATGTTTTATATTGCAGAGCATACACAAGTTTATTATTATTGTTATCAATATTCGTATGCAATTATTTTCCATATGATTCATAGGTGATCACCAGTTTGAGATTATGGACTGTGTAGCTGCAAAATGCTTCGAAGGAGGAGGAATATTTAAGCTAATTGTTATTTTTTTAAAATTTTTTTTATTTAAAAAAAATTATTCTTAAAACTATTTAATAGGTAGTTGATTCGATAATGGCATTATTTCGAGTGGATTATTCAGGAAGAGGTGAACTCTCTGAAAGGCAGCAAAAACTTGGTCAAATGATGTCAAAGCTACAAAAGCTTTCAGAAGGTTTATAAATTTACTTTTTAAAACATTTATATCCCTTCAAATTAGAATACAATATTGCGGTTTTTATTACCAATCAAGTATACTATCATAATTGAACTTTAACACATTGATATTCTGTAGATGACATCAGATCCTGGTGCGACAATGACGTAAGTAATTTATTTTTATCATTGATGCTCTATAAAATTCAATCAATGTTAGATTTCAGGCCGATCCCAAAAAACCAATCGGTGGTCACATTTT